>CM022772.1:8200165-8282665 GCA_012411365.1 Ameiurus melas | reverse complement strand
TTCGATACGGTAATGTTTTCAACATGTCTGTGTTCATGCGGTGATTTGTTCTTTTTTTCTTTCTCCACCTACATGTTCCTCATTCGGGAAACAGAGACTCGGGGATTCGGAGCACGAACAGAGCTCTGTTTACAGCATGACCAAGCTCGCTGTGTTTAAACATCTACACCAAATGAAAACTTTTGTTTTGCAAAAGACAGTAAGAGGAGTAGTTCAAATGAACATGTATTCTCCTAGCTGTTTGCTTATTCACTGAGCAATGAATAATAAAGAAAAGCAGGAAATCTGCCCGTGTCATCACCCTGACTCACTGACTGTAATCAAGCAGTGATGTCGGTGTGTTGTAAAAACAACTGGCAGAATGCAGAATGAAGATGCTCATCATCTCCAGCCTGCGCCTCAATACACCACAACCTCAATGTACCGCACTCAAGCCACCCAGGACAGCCAGAAACTTCAACTTTACAGACCACACTTCAACAACCGCACTGTCCGGGAGGTTCATTCTGTACAACATCAAGAGAACCAGACGATGAATCACATGAAAATGAATTACATGTAAAGGAATCACATGAATATGAATCACATGAAAATGTATCATATGTAAAGGAATCACATGTAAATGAATTACATGTAAATGAATCACATGTAAATGAATCACATGCATGAATATGAATTACATGAAAATGAATCATATGTAAATGAATCACATGAAAATGAATCACATGCATGAATATGAATCACATGAAAATGAATCATATGTAAATGAATCACATGTAAATGAATCATATGAAAATGAATAAATAAACAAAGGCAAAAAAGAGAACCAGACGAGACCCTACCTCACCGAACAGTCTACACAACCACTCATCCAGTCATCTCTAAACTGGACTACTGCAACTCACTACTCTCGGGCCTCCCAGCCAGCTCCATCAAACCCCTTCAGATGATTCAGAGTGCAGCAGCACGCCTCGTCTTCAACCAGCCCAAAAGAACCCACATCACACCCCTCTTCATCTCCCTCCACTGGCTTCCTGTAGCCGCCCGTCAAATTCAAGACATTGATGCTCATATACAAGACCTTGTCTGGAACAGCGCCCTACCTCAACTCTCTCCTGAAGACTTATGTTTCCTCAATTTGCGATCGGTTAATGACCGACGCTTAGTAGTACCTACTCAGCGTAGCTCAAGGTCCCTTTCCAGAACCTTCACACTAACCGTCCCTCAGTGGTGGAATGAACGTTTTCCACTACGTTTTTTGCACTGTCCTCTGCTTGATATATGGCTTTGCTTGTATTTCCTCAGTTGTAAGTCGCTTTGGATAAAAGCGTCCACTAAATCAATAAATGTAAATGTAAGATGGAAAACAGAATGAGGAGAAGGATAAGGAGGTGATGAGGCAAACCAGGAAGAAGGAAGCGCTGCACCAGAGTTGGTAAAGCGACGCGATTAGCGAGGACTGGTTGCCTCTTCAGAACACATATGTGTGAGTTACATCACAGCTACTGGGACAGACAGAACATGGGCAAGCTGCCCGAATTTCACTAATCACTAACTTGAAGAAAAGTCCCTTTTCGACCAGGAGAGTGTAAAAGGAAGCGTTTACATTTACGACACTCAGCAGACACCCTTATCCAGAGCCACTTACATTTATCTCATACGACTGAGCAGTTGAGGGTTAAGGGCCTTGCTCAAGGGCCCAGCAGAGGCAGTTTGGCATGATCTTCTGATCACTAATCCAACGTCCTAACCTCTGAGCTATCACTGCACACAATTCTGCTTCACCCTTTTATAGTTTCTGGAGTTTTTCCTGTAAGCAGGCCTGGGAAATCAAGCAAACAAATCCACCAGCAACCATGCAGAAGGAGGAGGACAGAAAGGACGAGTGGGATGGCAGAGAAGAGGGACAGCTGAGAGCTGGGAAGCGGAGGGAAGGGAAGGGAAGGGAGAGGAGGGGGGGATGTGGCATGAGAGCAGACCCAAGAAAGAGAAGGAGAACTGTAACAGGAAATGAGATCGTACGAATGGAATTTCAGGCCGCGTCCAAGACGTAGTTTAGAAGGCACTGAAGGGTGAAGTTAGTGGGCCGAGCATTTCAACGAGCGCCGAAAAACGTCTAAATTAGCCGAGGCATTTCGGCAAACACTTCGGAGATCAGCGCTAATGTTAACGCTATTAATAGCACAGGACATAGAGAACAGACAGTTGACACACATGGATGCTTTGTTCTGCTCTGCTGCCTGGGGGCACTTGCAGGGAGGAGGTGCATCCATCATTAGGACAGCTCTGTCTGTAGGCATCTCCCCAACCCCCCCTCCCCCCCCAACCCCCCGCCTGGTGCTCTTTAATCTGCCTGATAATAACTGCTCTCATCTCGGGCTAAAGACACAAGGCCCATGGAGAAGAGTTGTTGCCGTGCGGCCTCAGCTCGGAAGCGCTCTCTGGCAGCTGCTCGACAGAGACCGCTGCGTTCGCTATTGTTCGTTTGTGAGACGCCGTGGAGAGGAAAAGTGAAAGACATCCTGTCGGGCTGTTTCATTTTACACGGAGAAGTGATGAGTACAGGCGCGATGCCCAAATATAGGCATTCCAGCTAGTGTGGTTCTAGTGTGGTACATTCCAGCACGACTGAAATACATCGCGAGTCAGTCCAAAACATCTGCGGACTGAACGTCCACGTAAAATCTTCAACTATTTCCACGTTATTTCAGTTTCTCGTGCCCGCAAAACACCTGGAAGGGTATTCGTAAAGCGTTAAACTCGCAGGCCCGTGTGACGAACGCCGAAATCCGTCGACTCAAAGGATCAAAACAGGAAGTGGGTTTCGCGTTTCACATGGCATTTCTTTACACAGCTGAGACGGTGAAACCCAATGACAGGCTTCAGGCCTGGCAGGAGAGGTTATATTCTCTGGTAGCAGCCGTGTACGTCTGCAGAAATAGAAACAGGGGCTCGGGGAGAGAGAGAGAGAGAGAGAGAGAGAGCAGACATGCTGTCCAGACAGGCCGTCCATTCATAAAATTCCTCGCTTGCACTGGCATCGAACAAATACATGATACACCAGGCAAACCTCCAGGTCTGAGGGGCTTAGGCTTCCCTATAAGGGAGTTCCTTCTCAAATCAGAGCTTCTTACACACTCTCTGATGCACGTGTCAAAACGTCAACACTGTTTTCATGCTACGATAATGCTTTAATATCTACGCCTATGTTCAGACGTGATGGATGATATGGAGTCTGTTATTCTTACTTGAGTAGGAGTGACAGGTTCTCTGTGTGCATTTCTACACAGCGGAATTAAACCCCAATTCGTTTTCGTTAGACATCAACGCGTAAACGCCTGCGCACAGATGCGCACATGGGAAGCAACCCTTCTCCTTGCCCCTTCCTCGGTGATTCAACAGCCGTCAACCCCGAGGTTTTGGGGAAAACTCTGTCGGCCGGCTGCCGGGACAACCGTGCGGAAACTGAGGTCATTTCCTTCCTGTGAAATGACTTTGCTTCACCCCTAGACTAGAAACGAGGCGCGACAACAAACGCTAGCTAGCCGTGAGAACTTCTCTCGGCCTGAAGACTAAAACTGGAACCGTTAACGCCAGGATCACGTGGATTCGTTCACATGTGTGGGTTCGTACGTGTAGTGTAGCGTTGCAGTCACGCACGTGAAGCTCTTTACCATCGCACCACTTTACAGCGACAGGTTCCAGCAGTCATCATACGCTGTACTTAACCCCCGTCGTGCTGGCGTGGTGAACTAGACTGCCACGGACTCCTGAAAGCATTCAGGAGGCAGAACATTGTTTAATATGCAAATGGCTGCATCCAGAGCAATAAAGCTCAGAGCACTTTGTTGTTGTTGTCGGTGTTGAAGAGGACGGGCCTGTAGTTCTGGGCCTCTACTATACAACGCTGGTGGAAAAAGAGATTTCCATTTCTGCTTGAGGTCTGGGGACACGAATAGCTCATCTAAACCGCAGAAATCTGACTGTAGGAAGTCTAGCTCTGCCATGCACACTTTCGTTTATCTGACTGAAGAGAAACTGCAGGTAAATCAACCAGTTTTGTTTTGACTTGGCCGCATGTGGCGCAGTCATTCCAGACGTTCTGAATTCCTCGAACTGCAAATGTCACCGTCCGCTCCACAAGCCATGTAACGTGCCTACATTCTATGCATACCTTCTACGTGGAGAACCCTTGAGGAACCCTTTTTTATTTTCTTTCTTCAAAGTGAAGATGACATCGGTATTAGCGGTCAGATGTGAAGCAGCCCTCTTCTGCGATTCAACGAGCCCTCGAGGCAGGGTTTTGGACAAACTCTGCTGGCCAGGGTCCAGGAAGGCCATGTGGAAACTGGGAACACTTCCTCCTCCTCTTGCCTTGTTTCTCCCCCTAAAGTACTGACAGGGGAGTTGATTCTCACGTTCTGTAGTTCAACCCCTGACTAAGTGCCCGACTCCCTCCTGTCTCTACACTGAAGTCCCTGATACGAAGCTTGTCTTTCACACCCACACGTTTCACAGCTCACTTTCACTCTGCTTTAAGCAATCACTTTCACTCGTTTTGTTTTATTCAATTTCAGTAAGGACTTTGATCCTGGACAGGGTCGCGTACTGGCGCAATGGATGGGACACCAGGCTGGATCACACCATGCACACACACACCCACACACACACACACATTCACAGCTTCTGCAATTTAGCATGACCAGTCCACCTTTTGGCAAAGTGCATACACAACTAGATCTGAGTGCCAGTGTGTAATAGCCGGTCCTCCAGTGTACACTCGAACCATGCGTACCGACCTGACGACCTGACAAGGCTCCAGGAAGTCATTTTTTACTGACGGAATCCACAGCCATGCAAAATGGGCGGGCGAGCGGTATAAAAAAGACGAGCCGAGTTTAAGTTGGTGTAAATTAAAAGCCATGCGGCGTGTGGTTACAGTACGGCGTGAAGGGAGGAGCTGCGGTGCAGAACACAGGCGTTTTCAGAGGTGTCTTCAGTCATGGAGAACATTTTTGGCTCTTTTAGAATGTTGAAAAAATAATGAAACACATCTTTTAAAAAATATAATAAACGTCTAAAGATCAATATTACATGAAAATATATTATGTAAACCAATATATAAATCAGTTGTTAAAACTTTATGACTGACTACGTTTACATGGACAGCAGTAATCTAATTATTGAGCTTATTCTGAATAAGACAATATCGTGATTAAGGTGTTTACATGATTTGCTTTTAGAATATTCCTTTCATGTTCCTGTTTTACGTGTTATAGAACATAGATGGATTAACGTCACACGTTTTTACGTCACCGTGCCACGCCGTCCCTCCAGAATTTCACGTATCGACATACAGTTGGTCTTTGTTATATTACCGTATACAGTTTTGGGTGTTTTTATTTTCATTTTACGAACGCTTCAAGTGCAGGTAATTATTAGTCTAGCTATACGTGCTAATAGACGACTGCTTGAAGCCGTGGGCTGCGTCACAAACCGCGTACTTATCCGTCTATATAGTGGCCGGGATACATGTATTTCTCTCCTACTATATAGCGTAAGTACTCGGTTCGGGACGCAGCCGTACTCTCTTGTTTGCAGTAAAACGGTCGAGCGCTGCCGTGTGTGATCGTGTCCTGTCGCAGAATGCGGTGAAAACTCTCACACGACATTAATAGTGTGATTAAGGTGTGTACACGTCTGTAATACATGTCCATAATGTGACTACAATACGAACACTCCACACGTCTTCATTCCATGTGTTTTAATTCGAGGATGACTTTAATCAGATTAAGGTCATAAACAATCACTGTTTACATGCTAGTTTCTCAATCACAGTATCGTCGTAATCAGGTTAATATCGGATTAGTGTTGACTGTGTAAACGTACTGACTGACATGAAAGAAAAATATTAAAGCAAACAAACACTTGTATATATATATATAGTGTTGTGAAAAAAGTTTTTTCCCCCTTTCTTTCTTTTTGTTTTTTTTGTGTGTGTGTCTCACTTGTTTGTTAGACAAAACAACTTTAAACAATATAAAAAAAATAAAAAAAAAAAATATTTTTTTAAATTTTTTTTTTTTATTTAAAAAAAAAATTAAATCTTTCTTTCCTTCTTTTAAATATATTTTTTTTCCCCCAATACCTTTAATTTTTTTGCCCCCTCCTACTTCTTAAAACAACAACCACACACCTTTTTTATTACATACCATGCATTTTTTTTTTTCCAACTCCCTATTTTTTCCCCTTTCCCTTTTTTTTTTTTTTTTTTTTTTTTATTTTTTTTTTTTTTTTTGTTTTTGAACCCCTTTTTTTTTCTCATACCACAACAACACAATAAATTTGATTTTACTACCTTTTCCTAGCCCCCCCCAATTTTTTCTTTTTCCTTTTTTTTTTCCCTCTTGGTGGTCTTTCTTTTTTTTTTTTTTTTTTTTTTTTCTTCTGCCCGCCCCCACTTTTGTTTTTACCCGCCTACTGGATTACTTTTTTTCCTTTTTCTTTTTCTTTCTCTTTTTGATCACTTTTTTTTTCTTTTTTTTTCTTTTTTCCCACCCTCCCACCCCCAAACACCCCAAAACACCCACACCACCCCACACACACCACCACCATTTTTTTTTTTTTTTTTTTTTTTTTTTTTTTTTTTTTTTTACATCTTATTCCCCCCATACTTAACCCTACCCATCCAAACACTTTCACTTTTTTTCAATTTTCCCTCTTTTTTTTTCCCCCAATAGTTCTTAGTATTTCAATATGTTTTTTTAAAAATTTTTATAAAATTATTGATTTTTTTTTCCTTTTTCTTTTTCCTTTGTTTTTTCCCCTTCAAGCCCTTTCTCCCGCCCTTTTTTGCTTTTTTTTTGCTGGATCGTTGACGCTTTTTTTTTTTTCTTAAACCAGCTGCCTTTTTCCGTTTTTTTGTTTTTTTTTTTTTGTTGTTTTTGCGTCTTTCTCCCCTCCCTTTTGGGTTTTTTTGCTTTTTCCTTTTTGCCACTTTCCCCCCCCTCCCCCCTCTTCCCCCTTTTAACCCCCTTCCTCTTCTTCGCTCTCCCCGTTCCCGCTTTCCCTATATTTTTCTAACCCCCTAAAACACCCCAATCACTTTTATATCCCAATTACTTTCTTCTCCCTTTTTCTTTCCTGTTCTTCTTTTTTTTTCCATAAATGCCACTTTCCCCCCTACACCCTCCTTTTTTTTTAATACCGCGCTTAATAATTTAACCATAATTAAGCTAAACTTGATATTTAACCACACATATAGAAACTTTTATTTAATAAATTTAACAATAACAACCACCCTTTACACATAGTTTTTCTTTTTCCTTCTCTAATAAATTAACTTTTTTTTTCTTTACTTTCCTTTTTTTTTTTTTTTTTTTTTTTTTGCACAAAATAGAAGCAAATGACTTATATATATAAAAATATACTATAATATATGTGTGTGTATATATATATATATATATATATATTAACAGCTTATAACAGCCTGTAGACTGCAGGTTATAGATAAGCGTGATGCACAGCATGCCCTATCCTGCACGTTTATTACTGGACAACTTGTGAACAAACAGAAATGCCCTCTTTATAAACAACAAAAAAGCTAATTCCACCTTTTCTGCGTATGGTTATCCCACTCCCATTTCCCCAGCTCAGATCCAACAGACATTTTATTTTTAGAAACGAAGCTAACTGGTCATGTGATACTGCTGATTTCCAAACGTCAACAGTGTTGGTTGTGGTGGGTGTGAGAGAGGTTAGATCATTTGCCTTCTTCTTTCCTACCGGCTCACTTTGTGAATTCGCACGTCACCTAGAGAGACTCCCCGGTCCGTTCCCCTTCAGTGAATTCTATTCCCATTTGGTCTGACCGCTGGTTTTGCTAAGAAAACGTAGGTGTCTCCTGCTGAACGTTGTGCACCTCAGCGTTTTCGTGGCTCTATCGCACTAGGCAGATCAGATAGACTATGGCACCTGAGACCTGGGCGGTTTTCACGCTGACCACGTTTGCTGCGGTCCGAAGCCGAGAGCGGTCGTTCCCGGCGCCCCTCTGCAGCGCTGGGTCTGGTTTCAGACTCACTCGGTTCTATCGAGCTCATCTTACGTCATCACGAACGCACATGAACAACACAACGCGACTCTCCATATTTTAGTTTTAAAAAATGATGTTGGTGCTATGATTGGATGCGCAGCAGATATTATACACAGCAGTGGACAGCTCCTGTGTTCCGCAAACTTCCCCTGCAACTCATGGTACACGTGCGTTACTCATGGTACACTAACGATCTCGCCATCAGCTAAATCACATGCGCGGGTTACTTTACTTCCTGAACGAGTGCGGACCAGAGTAAAAGTTGTGTTCGTGTTCACGGGAATCGCGGCGCACCAGCCCACCTCCTACAGGTAGTCCCGGGTTCGGTACAGCGTTGTGCTTCCAGGTCCGTAATGACAGCGTTTACATTACCAATGTTTCATGCAAACCGTGCTCTGTTTCAGACTAAACTGCCAGTGTGAAAGCCCCCTTAGGGCGCACCACCGATGTACAGTGTGCAGTGAAGCGAAAAATCACTGCTGGTGCGAAAGCAATTAGAGAACAACGTTCCGCTACCAACGTACTGCAGTTGTCCCTCTGGGAGAAGATTGAGGAACCTTTTTTTTCTTTCTACGTGAAGATATCATCTCAGTATTAGCAGTCACGAGTGAAGCAGCCCTCCTCGCAACTTCCACGGTGATTCAACAAGCCCTCAAAGTTTTGGACAAACTCTGCTGATCAACGTCCAGGAAGGTCATGTGCAAACTGGGAACACTTCCTCCTCCTTCTTGCCTTGTTTCTCCCCCTAAAGTGGGGACAGGGGAGTTGATTCTCACGTTCTGCAGTTCAACCCCTGACTAAGCACTAAGCACCCTCATACGAAACTGCTCGCTCTATTAAAACGTGTCTTTCATACCCACACGTCAGCTCAGTTTCACTCTGTTTTTCAGCAAAAGCATGAAGCAATGAAACGTTTCGGGCCTGCTTGAAAAAAAAGAAAAAGAACTAGCATTACAGCGTTTGGACTCTCAGTGTGAAAGTCAATCTCTGATTCCATCTGGTTCTCGTTAGTCCGAGTCTAACCCAGGAACACTGAAAACAAGCTGCTCCGAGCTGCTTTGTAGTTCCTTCGGCCTATCAGGAAGTGCTCTGGAGTGCTTTCCTGTTTCCTCCCTTCACCCCCTGCCAGAAGCTCCCGACCCCTACAAGCTTCCTCCAGACAAATGTTCCCTCAGGAAACCAGGCCGAGAACTCTGTATACGTAGCAAAACAATCAAACACCCTCCTCTTCCTGACCCAGGCATACGCTGACAAAATGAGGAGAAATTGTTGGTCATTGGATCCTGAGTGTTGTGTGCAGCAAGTGTACATGAACTGTACGTACTAATGGTAGGCTTTGGAATATAATAATAATTGATTTTATATAATGTTTTTGTTTTTCTCAATAGCAATGGTCAACTATGACAGCCATACCTCCGTTTACATAATAGTAATTACATTATTATTATTATTATTATTATTATTATTCATCCATCAGTTTTCTGTACCACTTGTGGTGGAGCGTGGAGACTATTCCAAGGAGCTTGGGGCACAAGGCGAGGGAATCCCTGGACGGGGTGCCAACCATCACAGGGCCCAATCGCACACATTCACACACTACAGGCAATTTGGAAATGCCAATCAGCCTACAACGCATATCTCTGGACTGGGGGAGGAAACCCCCGAGACACAGGGAGAAAATGCAACCTGCATACACCGTGTAGAGGCAGGAATCAAACCCCCAACCCCAGAGGTACGAGGCAAACATGTTAACCACTAAGCCACCGTGCCTCCCCAATTATTATTATTATTATTATTATATTTTGTACAACATTTCTTTCCCAAACCTGGGACCGCACACAGTGCACTGCATATGATCAACCCTCTGCTCCTCTCAGCGCTGTCCTTTGTGACACGGACAATAAGCAAATACACTAATAACTGTTCATACAAAGTATGAACAGGAAACCCTGACAGACAGTTTTCTGGTGGCTGATAGAATTGAACACACACACACACACACACACACACACCTAGTAAAGTAAGTGAGGTTTCCTTGAGAAAGGGTGTGCCTCAAATGTGCAATAACACCCCAAACACGATTTCAGTCACAGATGATGCTCACTTCCTGCAGCACGAACGCTCTTTACGCAACTGTCTTTACGCAATTTTGCAACCGTTTTCAATTGGTCCAACTTCCAGGCCAACGCACCGCAGGATCTGTACGGATCCACACACTCGAACGGTGAGCTTCGTTACAGCGCAGGTGTGTTCATTCACCGTGCACCTTACAGGCACTCAGTTAGTCTTGTTCTTCCCGTATCGTTCGAGAAATGACCGATCACAGGGCTGAGCTTATGAACGGCAACGAAGGAAAAACAGTGAAAATAGTCGGATGCGTACCAGCAGTCACATGAGACTGATGATACGTCAAGTTATTGTAGACGTCTTGCATCTAAAAGATGGCAATCTTTCATGCAGATGCCGTCTTGATGCACGCAGAACAAGCACGTGGCTCACCAGCGTGTGCTTTTGCAGTAAAAAAAAATGTTGTTGATGTAGATCTGATCTTGCTGGGTGGTTTGTGCTCTGTGCCGTGCATGAGCTCTCTGCTGTGTGGAGGTGGTATACGGTACATATATATATACACACACACACACACACACACATACATACACACACATATATATGCATGTATGTGTATATATATACGCACACGTATATATATGCATGTATATATATATATATATATATATATATATATATATATATATATATATATGTGTATATATATATATATATATATATATTTATGGTATGAATGCAAAAACACCCTTTTTTGCGCACTAGTGGTATCCGACACAGCACAGACAGATGCGGTTTGGGACACAGCCAATGTAGAACCATAAAAGAAGACAACAAAAGAAGACAGAAAAAAAAAGCATGCACGCGCAAATGCATTGCTGTGACAATAAGCTGCACGCGCTGTGCGGTACAGCCACGGGGAAGGCACAATAATAATTCGTGTTTAATTCAGATTCCCATTGTTTTCTCCAAGGCAGGCAGGATTGTCCCCTGAACGGACGTCAGAGGAGGAAAAGATTCTCGCATTTCATGTTTTCAACACCTTAAGACAAATAATAGAAATAGCCCCAGCGCGCGTGAGCCTGAGCGTGCCACCCGGACGGTGTTTTTCTCTGAACCCAGTCCACACGTCCACGCTCGGGTTAAGCGTTCAGTCCGAGCACGTTCTTAGGATTCTCGGGGTGCTGTAAACACATGCGCTCGATGGCACAGAAAGGCTTTTTGTTGTTGTTTGTTTGTTTGAGTCGTGATGTTGCACTCTGCACACTGGACATCCGGCGCGGCGCGAGCGTGTGCTTTGAATTAGAATATGGAAAAGTGGTGTCGCGCGCCAACGCTCGAGCCTTCTTGACCCGTTAACTGAAAGCCGTTAGCCAACGTTGAGACGGTAACCGCGCCTCCCAGCCCCTCCTCGCATTCGCGACTTACCTATTTTTATTTTGACACTCTGAAAGACTCGGAGACCTTCCTCTTCGACCGCCATGCTCGCTCTTTACCGCTGATCACGTTTGGAGACGCTCCTTCACGGACCCGGACTCTCCAGCAGCCGCGCAGAGATCCACCAGTCCTCGGTCTGACTGCTCAACCTGGAGCGGCTCTCGACAAGGGGCGGGACTAGGAGAAGAGCAGCTGCTCTTCTGATTGGACGGTGCTCAGTGACGTCGTGTTGTGGGCGGTCCGCTTACACATGAGGCACACTCGGTTAGGACAATTCTGTATTACTAATTCCCAAAGTTAAACCCCAACAGGAGCGTGTGTTGGTCTGTAGCACAGTGTTTCATGGCACTGAGGCACTCATTCGGTGTCATTCATTCATTCATTCAGTCATTCATTCATTCATTGTCTCAAAGCAGCTTTAAAGAGGACATGGGGCGCAAAACTTGTGTAACCACTGGTGGCTTAGTGGTTAGCACCTATTCGCCTCACACCTCCAGGGTCCGGGGTTCGATTCCCACCGGGTCTCCTGCATGGTTTCCCTGGAGGTGATATGAGAAAGAAAACTTGAGCGGAACCGGACTCAGAAGGGAACCCGTCCTCATCTGGGTAACAACGGATAGTGTGAAAGTAAAAGAAAGTTCAAGTCTGGTTGCTCATTCACACCTAGGCGGAAATTTATCTTATGCTGCAGTCATTAGAGGTTCTAATTAGTAACCAAAGCAAATGTCTTCCTACTTCCTATTCGGGATCGTTGGATGGAATTCACAAGTTCGGCAGGTAAAGCCGGGTGCACACCGTGCGATTTTGAATAGTCCTTTGTGACTGTTTGAACACGATCCCCGCTGTAAGCCATGTCACACTGTAGGATCTCAGTTGTCAGTAATGTCAGACTGTACAACAGTCAAGACGTGAAAAACAGACGCACGCAAGAAGACTTGTACGTAAGAGAAGCCACACTACAGGACTGTGCCTCAAATCTTCTGACACTGACAGAATTTAATCTGAGGGAAATTTTGATTGCAACGGCCGTTAATCGGCTTTCAGGGAAGTCTGCAGATGTTGGTCTGGGATTCTAGGAATCTTTTAGGATTCTCAAAATTTGTCTCAGACGACCAAAATCGTACCCTGTGAACCCGGCTTAACAGATCAGATCAACATGGCTGCACACAGCGTCAAGAGTCTCTACAGGACTTCACGATTTTGCGATCACTGAAACGAACACGCAATCAAGCAAACTCTGAAATATTCAGAGGAGTTTCCAATTTTTATTTTTATTTTTTTCAAATTTACTGCAGACCTTCCACAGATTTGGGCCAAGAAGCCCATGTCGTGTTATCACAAAAGCCCATGTCGTGTGAAGAAGCCCATGTCGTGTGAAGAAGCCCATGTCGTGTGAAGAAGCCCATGTCGTGTTATCACAAAAGCCCATGTCGTGTGAAGAAGCCCAAAAGGTTTCATTTACCAACAAACATCACGGTGAAAGGCCGTGCAAAACTTTTTAGTGCGATTGCAATTTCGCCAATTCAAAAGCACAAAATACTCCACAGATTTCATCTAAACAAATTAAAAGTCACAGCAAAAGCAACATTTTTGGCTTTAACAATCACAAAAAAACCTTAGCATTCACTTTTTACTTTTAAACGAGTTATTCTGTACATACAAGTATTCGCTTTATATCATTCAACATACAGATGAACATGAGAGGAAACCAGAGAAATGGAAGGGAACCCATGTAGAACCCACACAAAATCAAAGCAGGGATGCTGGAAGTGTGACCCCTTAGCTTTGCAGAGCTAATACACAGTCACAACCAAGATATACAGTAGCCAATCAAATCATCCATCCATCCATCTTCTAAACCGCTTATCCTACAGGGTCACGGGAACCTGGAGCCTATCCCAGGGAGCATCGGGCACAAGGCGGGGTACACCCTGGACAGGGTGCCAATCCCATCAAATCATTCCTGCACATTTCACTAGTGAAGAGACCAGACTTTTAGATGTGGAGTGAAAACAGTGAAATCGCGTGTCACCCTTTTGTTCATACTGATTTCCCAATATTTCCACTGATTTTGGCGCTTTTCGATTAAATGCATATGCATATAAAGTAAGAAAACGAGCAAAAATGAACTCTTGTCATACGATGTAGAACAGAACTGCAAATATTTTTAGATTTCAATTAGACTTGTAGTCAACAACTTCAAGTTAAAAGTATTTTCAATACCACATATATTTAGGATAATGAATGAAGTATGAATAATTCACGTTATTTACTGAAAATGTTATTAAAATTAGATTTTTTTTATACCTCTAGTTAGCTAGTATTCTACCTTGTGCTGGTTTGGGCTACAGGATTTAGAGGTCATTCAACAAAATTATAGGTCATGTGCTTGCCTTCACTCCATCTAGCACCCTAAAGGTTTCTCAGTTTTAAGTAAGTTAGGGTTTCAGGTAGAACCTCTAGAAACCTTAAGGATCCCCAAGGTTTGCTGGCCCAAGGCTACACAAAGAAATGAAGAATAAATATGCCTTGAAAGCATGAAAATCTGCATTACTATTCATATTCGTCAAAATAGTTAAGCTAAAAAAAAGGGATTTTGAAGCCTTGCAAGTATTCTCCCCTCTTTCACACATTGCAGTGTTACAACCAGGAATAAAAATGGACTTAACTGACATGTTTACCATTTGATTTACACTAAATGTCTAACATTGGCTGCATTGACAGCTGTGCGACTTCTAGAATATATATCCCTAGACAGTTTTGTACATCTGGGGCCTGATATTTCTGCCCATTCTTCTCATTCCTGCTCAGGTTTTTGGTTTTGATCCACTCCAGTCTAGCTTTGGTAGTATGCTTAGGGTCATTAAGGTGAATCTCTGCCCCAGTCTCGCATCTCTTCCACTCTGCAACAGCTTTTCTTCGATTGTCGTGTTTGGCTAAGTACATCTTGCTCTCCACCCTGATCGGTTTCTCAGACCCTGCTGAAGAAAAGCTTCCCCATGGCATGATACTAACAGCACCGCACTTCACAGTGTGTTCTAAGGGTGTTTCTGTCAACCATCATGCTTTATGCTGAGGCCCAAAATTTAAATATTTGAATTCATAGAACTCTTTTCCACATGTTTGCTGAGTCTTCAACATACCCTTTGGCCAACTTTTGTTTTCTTAAAGACCAGCTTTATTGATTGTCTGTAATATAGTTGTCCCATGAAGAGCTTCTCTTTTGGTTCCTTAAAGAAATGAACAGCTGGCAAAGCATTTCCTACAAAATCATAGATGGTTTTAAATATATAATTAATTGTGTCAGCAATAAAAAGAGTTAAAGAACCACACACTGAAAGGATCTTTGGGGAGCCCTAAATGGTGCTCATTAGGGTGAGTTGAAAGCTTTTTCCTGCACCTTTATTTTTATGGGTACTCGCATTCGGTTCATCGTCAGGTGACACCGTTGTTGAACATTTCACAGTCAGATTAGCTGTAGTTTATATTAGGGTTTCTAAAATCAGGCCATTTTTTATGCCTGTGTAAGCATACAGGTCGTGTCAGTGCTGCTGGGAGTGTTGACAGTTGACCTATTTGCTGCTATTATCCACAGTAGCGAGGATTAGCACTTGACTCTTTTAAAATAGCGCCAAAGCTAATTTACTGTTACAGAGTTGGCGGTCAGTATGGCTGTGTTCTCCCTGTGAGGAGATAACTTCCTTCAGGAGACATAGAGCTCATTCATGTTCATGTGCTACAGTTTCCTGGTCAGGGTCACTGTGCTGTACATCAAACACATACTCAGCAGAAACGCCCGAATGCAAATTCAGAGGAAGGTTAACGTAGACGATGAGGATGGTGAATCATACTGGGGGTTATACAGACTGATGTTGCATGTTGTTATTTTAGTCAAAGTGGGTGTGGATCCGCCCTGCGGTAAACCAGCACGGGTGTGTTGCTGTGCAGGACCGTATGGTTTGTTTATTCTTACTGCATCAGGTTCAAAGTGTGTGTGTGTGTGTGTGTGTGTGTGTGTGTGTGTGCGCGTGAGATGAACATGTGCAAGATTAAAACTGCTTTATAACTCTTCCTGACTGCCTGGAAACTCACTGGTGTGTCCAGGTTACTAGAGCCAGGGTGACAAAAGGCATTAAATTACTATGTAATATAAATCTCTAATAATTAACATGTGATCTTGAATGGTGTTCAATATGTATTTTTGTATGTGTTCTTTTTTTTAGTTCAAATGTCTTTAATGAACATATTGGTCTATTTCCACTTTGGTAAATGATTTTCCTACATTATCCCCAATCCCGTTCGACTACCTGCTAATAATATCTCTTTTATATCTCTTCTGCAACTCTTTTGTATCACTTCTATATCTTTTTTATATCTCTTTTATATCTCTTCTGTATCTCTTTTGTATCTCTTTTGTATCTCTTCTATATACTAATACTCACCAGTGCAAATTCATCTCTACCTAAAGAAAGTGATGCAGCGGAGCTTTAGTCCTTTAGTCAGTCCAGCTCTCTGACCTTCTCATCTGTACACTCTGCTCAAACAGACAAGGTTCCTAACATTCAACCTTCATGCTAATACCACCATCACCACCACCGGGCTTGTATATTGTAGATCACTATCAAACTGAGGACGGAAGCTCTTGCTCTTGACCGTTATCCCTTATGTTTATGATTGTTAACTTAACGACTCAGGAATAATGAAAATCTCTCAACAAATTCGTACCAGGATCTCTAAGCACATGGCAAATATTTCAGTAGAAAATGGGTTCCGAGTGGGTTTCATTTAATACTCAAAGGATTGAGTCAAAATCAACCATGCATGTAAGGATTTAAATCAGCATGTGCTAGATATGATACATTAAACCAGTGTGATCCGTATTTGAGGTTTACCTCAAATGTCCCCCGATACCACCCAGAGGGCCACACTTTTAGTTAAACCCCCTTTATAACTGATAAAATGACTCATCGGTATCCCGTTAGGGAATTTCCATGTGTGTGCGTGTCTTGTGAGAAACAAGGGCACAGATGTTGACTGACTAATGGTGTGAAAACCCTGCGATTACCATCCATCTAAGAGGGGATGAGAGCCTAAAAATAGCTTCTCATCAATAATAATAAAAAAAAAGCTTCTACCATCCTACTACAGAATCTTCTCTATGCTTTCATCCACATAACACACTTGTGCATGCACAAAAACGAGCTGACATTTAAAATAAGGTAATATTTCCAAATATTATGATTTGTCACAAATGAGCTGAGTTTTAATTCATGTAGATAGAGAAAGAACACCCAGCTGGAGATTAGCATCTGAAAATGTTGCTCTAGATATTTTAAGCAAAGATGTCGTAATGATTTAAAACACCACTGAAAAACGGAAGGAAAACCTTTACAGTAACTGCCTGAACATCAACAACAACAACAAAAGAATCCTAAATATTGCTCCGCTAGTCTGCCATGCAACTATGGCTTTCCTTTCAGGTTCTTTTTCCTTTCGTTTAAGGTTCTTTGTTTTTTATTATACCAAAGGCATGGTAAGTAATAGTAATTACAGTCCCCTCTGACTGTATTGGAACAGTTCTATAGTCCTAAAATTCTTCTGTTTTCGCTATACATTGAATACATTTTGGTTTGAGATCAAAAGATGATTATGAAACGATAGATCAGAATTTCAGCATTCGTTTTCTGATATTTTAAGTTGTTTAACACGTCTAGATGTAAAAACAAAAGAATTGGCTTTGCTGCTAAAATACTTTCAGAGGGGACTGTATTTATTTAACACAGTTATTTTTTTTTGTCTTCCCAAGTCCTGGACAAATATGTTTACATATGTTTGGGGAGAGCTGAACAAATCAACTAGAACTTTATAACAGATTGGTTATAGCATGTACATACAGTAGACATACCTATGCATTTACGTAGGGTAACATATTGTATCTTAAATCGTATCTGTGTACAGATTCACGAGACATGGTCTTTGCTAAAACCTAAACATCTCAGGATCACCCGTTGAATGTTCTTAAATAAGATAATTTCATCATTATGGCTGCATCACTGACACACTGTATAATCCCATTATTTCATACTTCCTACTGAGAATAAGGAGTCAGTTTGGGAATAAAGCTAGTATGGAATTTAAAGGTCCAACTGCTAAAATATTAGCAGTTAGGCTTCTTCATGCTGCCAGGTCACCACTGCACTGTCAGAGTAAATTAGTGTGGAGAACCCTTGGTGTCGTCCGAGTTGAAGAAAAGGCTGCTAATTTGTAACTGACATTATAACTCCATCTGCTGGACGCTGGAATTATAAAACTGACACTTGAGGTTGAGAGTGTAAGAAACAACAGAACAAAAAGTTCATCATTCTATGTAGTTAAGAACTACTCATTGTATTTTTAGAAAACATGTTCAAACATATAAAGTATAGCTGACTGCTTTGTTTTTGTAATAACACAAAAGCTGGATCTCAATTAACTCCTCTTTGGACCATGTATGGAGTCATTATTTCATATCCGATGTGAGGCACTCAGAATGGGAATAGGAATTTGTTTTTTTCAGCTGAAGCGGTGCTAAGGTCATTGACATTCAGGGTTTAAGCCTAATTAATGTTAATTATTCCTATAGAGTAAAAAAAAAGTATATCAAAATCTTCACCAAGGTTTACCAGTAAAATACAGTACTGTAAAGATTTACAGTAAACAACTGTAAAAGTAAAGTAGTGTAATATATTACACAGTATAAAAAAACACATAATTCAGTACATTTGCTCATTTGGCTTATGCAGGATATAACTGAGCAGAACATTGCTCAAGGACCCAACCATTTTGCAGTTTGGTTGGGTTTCGGATTTGAACACATGACCTTCTGAGCTGAAACTCAAAGCCTTAACCACTGATCCATCTCAACAAGCTTCTTCTTTTTTCTTTTTTTTTTTAAATTAACAAACCAGACCCCAAATACTTTGCAAACATCTGTTATATATCATTAGAAACCTTTTTGTATTTGTATTAATGAATATATTTACACATCTGACCATAAGTGACCTTTACTCAGAGGTTAAATTATACAGGGATGAACCATGTTTGGCTCATGTGACTGGGAAGCAGAGCTGAGTTCTGGTACTAGTTGATGGTAATGTAAATTATATAATGTAATATAATACATTAATAAAGTAAATTATAACATGGCATAATGGTGACAGCACTAATGATGTAATAGAGTTTCACACTGCTTTATTGAGGAGTACTTTACTTGTAAAATGTTTTCCTTTATTCAACACAGTTGTTAAAGGCTGTTTGAACGAAGGCTTGAAGGCTTTGCACAAAAGAAGATAATGATACAGTGGCAAGAAAAAGTATGTTTACCTTTTGGAATTTCATGGTTTTCTGAATAAATTTGTCATAAAATGTTTTCTGATCTTCATCTAAGTCAGGGGTATTGACAAATATAATGTTCCTAAAATAATAACACAAAATAAATTCTGATCTTTCATGTCTTTATTGAGAAGAACCCAAAAAAAATCATAGTGCTTGTGGGAAAAGTATGTGTACCCTTGAGTTAATGACCTCCAAAAAGCTCCTTTTTTTAGCACACCTGGAGTCTGGTTAAGAAAATGAGTTTGGAGGTGTGGACTACAGCGACTTTGACTGATAAAAACCCCTCAAACTTTTGGAGTTTGCTCTGCACAAGAAGCACACGCTTATGTGAGCCATGCCTCGCCAAAAAGAGCTTTCAGAGGATCTACGATCAAGAATAGTTGATTTACATAAAGCTGGAAAGGGTCACAAAGTGATTTCAAAGACTTTAGAAATTCACCAGTCTACAGTTAGGCAAACATTCTACAAATGGAGACACTGATTTGGGCCTGCTTTGCTGCATCAGGGCCGGGCCAGCTTGTAATCATTGAGGGGAAGATGAATTCCCAAGGATATCAGACAATTCTTCAGGATAATGTGAGAATGTCTGGACGTCTGCTGAAACTGTAGAAGTTGGGTGATGTGACAGGACAACGACCCAAAACACCGGAGCAAGTCCACAACAGAATGGCTTCAGAAAAACAAAATCCACCTTTTGGAGTGGCCGAGTCAGAGCCCAGACCTCAACCCAATAGAGATGCTATGGAATGACTTGAAGAAAGCTATTCACATGAGACTTATAAAGAATATGACCGAGCTAAAGCAGTTCTGCCAGGAAGAATGGGCTAAAATTCCTCCTGAACCACGTGCAGGTCTGATCCACAGATACAGGAAGCGCCTGGTTGAGGTTATTACTGCCAGGGGGGGGTCAACCAGTTATTAATTCTAAGGGTTCACTTACTTTTTCCACTGCCATTTTGAATGTTGAATGCGTGTGTTCAATAAAGACATGAATGATCAGAATTTATTTTGTGTTATTCTTTTAGGCACATTATATTTGTCAATACCCCTGACTTAGATGAAGATCAGATCACATTTAATGACAAATTTATTCAGAAAACCATGAAATTCCAAAAGGTTCACATACTTTTTCTTGCCACTGTATTTATTCTTTTGTATTTTATAGTTATCATTTTAAACCTGAAACAGAAACAAATGAAAGACTGAAAACCAGCCACCAAAATATAGTTAGTTAAATTAAGCCCATTTACGTTTGCATCAGTATTGAGAACTCCATATAATAAATATCATAAAACAAGATTGTACATGCTGTTATTGGAAAATAATCTATCACGGGGTGTTATGATGGCCAAGTGTGCATTATTTTCCTGTAACAACATGTCTTGTAGTGCTTTATTCCTCTTGTCGCACAGCAATTTTCCAACAATTACATTTTAATGTTGTAATATATATCAGTTTAAAGTTACATTGTTACTGAAGATATTGTGTAACAGTCATAAAGACCAAAAAATACAGATTGTCATGTTAGCGAGAAAGTGGGAAATCGTCTGTCCTAAAGACTTTCCTGTGCTGGAAAAAGTACTGTATTTTACAAACCACTAACACCTAAGACTCCGTCCATAAATGTTAAATAAACATCTCCTTACTGAAATCATAGCAATGATTATACATTTTTCTTTGTTAAATAACAATACTTAATTTTTTTTTTAACAAGTTAGGGGTTAGTTAAATGCTCACGGAAGGTGGGCCTTTAACCATTTTTTGAAGATAGTGACAGATTTTGCTGTCTGGATTGAGGTTGGAAGATCATTCCACTACTGAGGGACAGTCAGTTTGAAGGTTCTTGAAAGGGACCTCATGCGTCACTGAGTAGACACTACCAGGCATTGGTTGTTAACTGATCACAGGTTGTAGGAGAGAATATAAACTTCAAGGAGTGTGTTGAGGTAGGGGTGCTGTTCCAGACAAGGTCTTGTATGTGAGCATCAATGTCTTGAATTTGACATTTGGAGCTGGCTGGGAGACACGGGAGTAGTGCGTAGCAGTAGTCCAATTTTGAGATAACAAGCGCCTGGACTAGTAGTTGTGTAGCCTGTTCAGTGAGATAGGGTCTGATTTTCTTGATGTTGTACAGAATGAACCTACAGGACTGTGCAGTTGTTGAAATGTGGTCTGTAAAGGTCAAGTGGTCAAGGTTTCTGGCTGTCCTAGTTGGTTTGAGTGTGGTTGAGCCTAGCTGTACGGTGAGGTTGTGGTTAATTGAGAGGCAGGCAGGGGTGATGAGAAGCTCAGGTTGAGATTAAGGTGGTGTTCCCTCATCCAGTTCGAGATGTCAGACAGGCAGGCAGAGATGGATGGATCTTCAGGCTGGAAGGACAAATAGAGCTGGGTGTCATCAGCATAACAGTGACATGAGAAACCATGAGACTCAAACACAGGCCCCAGAGATGTAGAATAAGTTGAAAAGAATGGTGGACCCAGAACTGACCCCTGGGGGATCCCTAGTTGCTGGGTTTCAGAAACCACTCTCCTCCATGATACCTTGAAGGATCTGCCTGAGAGATAGGATTCCACCCAGCGCAGAGTCGTTCCGGTGATAAGTACGACATAAGTAGGACGACCTCAGCCGATTCAATCCCTGATTTAAATGACTCTGTTTACATATACTTTAGTGAAAAAAACCCTCATTTGAAACAATGCACTGATAATTTTGCATGTACACAGATCTCATTCTTCCTCTTGTCCCCCTTAAACGTATTTTTGTCTCTGTGACAAGTCTATAACTCACAATTCCCTGCTTTATATCCAAATTGTCTTCATTAACATATTTTTCTGTCTTTCTCTACTCTCTCGTTCCTGTCTGCATTCTTGTCCTGGTGAAACAGGAATGGTAAACAGCTATTTTTACCTGACCACATTCAAAATGAGTGATTAAAATGAAATGTAAAATGATTACCAGGGTAGTGAGGGTCAATTCATGTTACAGACATGAAGCATTTGAAGTTGTGGTTGCAATGAGCAAATGCTTTTCCTGGCTCATTCTTTAAGCAGACGTTTTTTGATCGTTTATTTGATCTATTTTTAGAATAATACATTCTTAAATTAAACAAGGGGGCACAATGCTTAGTGGTCAGCACATTTGCCACGCACCTCCAGGTGTGAGGGCTCGATTCCTGCCTCCGGTGTCCTCCCCAGTCCAAAGATATCTGTTGTAGGATGATTGGCATCTCTAGTGAATCGGGGTTTGCGCGTGTGTGTGTGTGTGTGTGTGTGTGTGTGTGTGTGTGGATTATACCCTGTGACGGGTTGGCACCACATCCATGGTGTCCCTTGCCTTGTGCCCTAATTCCCCCAGAATAGGCTCCAGGCTCCCCGTAACCCTGTGTAGGATGAAAGGTACATAAGATGGATGGATACATTCTTAAACATGTTTTTGTTTAATGCCCAAGAAACGACTACAACAGGTCCAGAAACATCTCTACCTGCTTCCCATAGTTACAAAGGCAACAATCTTTGAATATGCATTAATATGAAATTAGGAATCATGCTCATGTCCTCCTGCCTCTAATCTCTAATCTCTAGTCACCATTTAATAAACCAGGCTAGTAAACCAGGTTGACCCAAGAGTGATTTCAATATCTGAGCCTTTTAGCTGCATATCCTGCATGCTAGGCATGTTAGAAATGATTGCTCATGGCCCACTGAGCATCCATACCCTTTGTAAATTTACCTGTCACAATATTCAAAAGCTTGAAGGTTGGAAGTTCAAGCAGGTGCTCTTCCATACACCACTTTACCAAGGGGAGAACAAACTTTGGAACACTCTGACACACTGAGCGTTCTGAATTTACTGGATTGACCCTGGAATACTGGATTGATTTACTCATTAGAGACTTTTGTTTTGAACTTTATTGGTCATTTGAGCCAATGGTCAATCATTTAGACTTCTTTTGTTAAAGCTGGTGGTCTTTGGCCACATTTGATGATGAAGTGTGCCAGACTCACTAGCGACAGCTAGAAGTCCAGCCCGCGAGAGCATATGTGGACATATTTCATTACTGCTTCATAAATTCCACTAGAATTTGTTCATGCAATTCAACTCTCTGCTACAGAGACCGTGAAACTAATGTTCTTCTTGTCGGAGACTGTATTTACATCTCATAGAGTCGTTTAAATGGAGTCAAAATGCTTCCATGGAATGCTTCTTTCCAACATCTCAGCAAAAATATGTCTGAATGAGCTGTAAAATGCAATGGGATGTTATTTTGATGGCAGCTGACTAGCAGTTAGCTAAGCGGCTAGTTGGTGATGGCAGGAGGGTTAGGGGCGGTCCCATATTTGCATACCATGCATATTCATATCAGTTTGGATTTGTATTGATGGAGTAAAGTGATTTGTAATAAGTTTGGGTATATTCGTCGATAGTTTTTAGTAACTTATTCGAGGGGTGGGGGATACAATATAAAATTAGACCTCCACTGACACTTTCACAAGAAGACCGCCATCCGCTTTGGGGTTTTTTTGTTATAAAACCTAAGGCTGTGTGTCAATCGACTACTATTTGGATGTATAGTGCACTACGTAGGGCGTACTCCATGCTTGACATAGGGCACTTGTGTAGTGTGTAGACCGCTATTTTGCATCGAGCCCGAGCGAACAGTTGTCAGGCTGCTGTTGCTTTAAAAATCCCGACTCGCCGGTTGTTCGTACAAGCTGCTGTATAAGATTGTTGATCCTCTCTGGTCGGGTCATGGCTGCTCGCTCTATTGAAGACTCTTTTCCTTTACACGGGCTGCTGCCGAAAAAGGAGACCGGCGCCGCTTCATTCCTGACCAGGTTTCCTGAGTACGATGGACGGGGGGTGCTTATCGCCATCCTGGACACCGGGGTGGACCCGGGGGCGCCCGGCATGCAGGTAACGCGAGACCGCGGCTTCAGCGGGTGTGCAGGCCGCGGCCAGTAGTTCAGCTGGAGAGCTCGATTCATTGGCTTTGTGTCACTCGGTAACCGGGCAGGAAGATACCGCGGTCTTTATTAACGATAAAACACCCCTGTGTTGCTCTGGGAAGACTCGTGTTCAAGATGATCGCGTTTATGTTTACGCTACAATCAAAAACAACACGCTGTGTCATGCTGTGTTCGTCCTCTAACTGCTCTCACCTGCAGATCCAGACCGAGTCTCTCCTCCACTCTCCTGTGGATGAGTGATGGCTTTAAAGATATCTAAACAAGTAGCCTTGTTTCATCATCATCATCATTATTATTATTATTATTATTATTATTAAATAGACAGTTTGTAGATGCACAGGACACACACACACGCACGCACACACACACACACACCAGTGGAGTTTTGCTGGTTCTGTTCTGGATACGAGAGAAACAAATCAACACAACAGTGAATTTTTATTCTGTCAAAACGTTGCAATTGGTTTATGATGGTGCCGTAGCGGAATTTCGACAAATTTTAAGATCTAGTCCGAGCCCATTTTTCTATTTAAGACTCCCTGTGAGCCAGCTATGGACAAAATAATCATCCATCCATCCATCCATCTTCTATACCGCTTACTCCTTCTTCAGGGTCGCGGGGAACCTGGAGCCTATCCCAGGGAATATCGAGCTCAAGGCGGGGTACACCCTGGACAGAGTGCCAGTCCATCGCAGGGCACAATCACACACACTCACACACCCATTCATACACTACGGACACTTTAGACACGCCAATCAGCCTACCATGCATGTGTTTGGACTGGGGGAGGAAACCGGAGTACCCGGAGGAAACCCCCGCAGCACGGGGAGAACATACAAACTCTACACACACACACAGGGACACGGTGGGACTCGAACACCCAGACGCTGGAGGTGTGAGGAGAACGTGCGAACCACTAAGCCACCATGTGCAAACAAAATAATCATATTCCTTACAAAAAGTGCATGTAATAAGAAAAATAATGAATAACTGGAGCTCACAGAGTTTACATTGTTATAACATACACACTTACTTACTTACTTAACGGTGTTGTGTGTGTGTGTGTGTGTGTACACTTCTCACACCGTACCAATATACTAGTTGGGCAGAACCTGCTGATAACCAATTATATTAAGTATAATATTGCTGAACTTCATTACAAAAATCAACAGTACTGACTGCATCATGAAAATGTACTGTACCTTTTTATTTTATATATATATATATATATATATATATATATATATATATGAGAACTATTAATACATACATATCCAAACTGAAATAAAAAGTGGCAGTCCAAATAAAAATGGAGACATCCAAAGTGAATCAAAAACACTTAACTTCAAATAACACAATAAAGTTAGTCAGTGGTAGCTTTTATTACCCTCCTGAGTCACTCCTGGTGTGGATGTATGCTTAAAAAAAATATATATATATATATGTATATATATGTCCATGTCAGCAATAACAAAATGGATAACTCCTGGAAGGAGTCTCCAGTGTCCGCGCTTTGTAACTGTTAAAAGTCTCTCCTCATGGGAGGCTGGTGAGGGAAACATCTGTTTACAGCTGCTAAAAACAAAGTTGTTTGGGACGCGCTCTTAGGAAAATAAACAGCTTCATCACGTGACCGCATCATTGATTTTGTATTTTCCTGTAATCTGTTTAGACCACTACAGAGGGCAAGCCTAAGATTGTGGACATCATCGATACGACGGGCAGTGGCGATGTCAACATGTCCGCGGAGGCAGAGCCGAAAGATGGAGAAGTGCTTGGGCTTTCTGGACGCACGCTCAAGGTCCGTCCATGTTGGTGTTAAGATACACTTTATATCACATCCATTCCACAAATTCCTTCGACACTAAGCGTCTCATCTTGCTCTAGTCGCAGTGTAACCCGACCGCTCCAGTATCTCTCTGCACACACAAGGTGTAATGTGTTGCCTCCACTTTCATTTTGTTCATTTTTTTATTTTTTTCCTTTGTGCAGATCCCTCCTGCCTGGGTGAACCCATCAGGAAAATATCGCATCGGTGTTAAAAATGGTTATGAGTTTTTCCCCAAACCGCTCAAAGAGAGGATACAGGTAAGTTTATGATGTACTTAGTGGGTACGCGTCAGCATTTCTCCTAATATTAGTTCATGCTTCTATTTTTCAAAATGCCACTCATTACAGTTTAGTGTCATTTATGAATGGAAGCTAGCATGTAATTAGGTAAGTTGAGACTCTGTTAATTGTTAAGCCAAACTGAAATAGGAACAGAACAGTAGGGTCGTCAGAATGAATTTCACTCTTTACATTTACATTTATTCACTTGGCAGATGCTTTTATCCAAAGCGACTCACAAATAAGCAAAGCGATAAGTTTGATATTTTCTATTTGCATATAGAACTCTGATATCAGGTAGAATGTTTCCCAAACCTTTGGACTCCAAAAAGTTTTCCTATTTCATGATTTAGATGACGTGTACATAATTTAGTGCTTCTATCTGTGGCAGGACAAACCTATAAGCTTATCTAAAACATTAGAATGCAATGAAATTTGTGTGTGTGTGTGTGTGTGTGTGTGTGTGTGTTTGTAAATCAGAAAGAGCGCAAGGAGAAGATGTGGGACCCAGCCCACAGAGCAGCTCTCGCCGAGGCCAGTCGCAAGACGGAGGAGTTTGACCTTGCTCACCCCAACCCCTCGCAGGTTAGCCTCACCCCAACCCCTCGCAGGTTAGCCTCACCCCAACCCCTCGCAGGTTAGCCTCACCCCAACCCCTCGCAGGTTAGCCTCACCCCAACCCCTCGCAGGTTAGCCTCACCATCAAAGACAAGCCACTGCTAACATTGTTACTGAAGTCACTACAAAGGGAGGAATGAGAATTTAATTAGATCCGACCAAATCGGTCATTTTTGGTTTGTTATATTACTCACTCATACTTTTCCTGATCAGACACGTGTTCCAACCAGGAACTCCTTTTAGTTTTTATTATTCACAAGTAGCTGTCGCTTGTTCCTCTGCCATCAGGCATTGCTTTAACAGTGCTTTAGTTAACCTGGAGTGTGCTTTTGGATGTCAGGTGGAGAAGCTGCAGAAGGAGGAGTTGCAGAGCCACAGTGAGCTGTTAGGCACCATGGAGAAGAAGTACAGTGACCCTGGGCCTGTGTACGACTGCGTTGCGTGGCACGATGGCGTCACCTGGAGGTACGTCCTAAACACAGTAATTGCAGTTTAGAAGCAGCAAAGAAAGTTTTGTGAGATGTGATTGATTGATTGATTTATTTATTTATTTATTTAGGCTCAGTTTATAATTGTTGTTCAAGTAAAAGTCTAATGCACTGTATATGTAGGTTTTGTGTCTTAACGACTGAAACGTGATACTAACACGATTATGATGTATTGCTACTGATTTAGTGCGTATTGATATTTCTGTGCAGGGCAGTGGTGGATACGTCAGAGAGTGGAGACCTGGCGTCCTGTACCGTGCTTAGCTCCTACAGAGAAAGACAGGAGTATGCCATGCTAGGAGATGCCGAGATGCTCAATTACTCCATCAACATCTATGATGAAGGGAATACTCTCTGCATTGTCACTAGTGGAGGTTAGAATATTGTCAATAGGGATTAGAGTCTATTTTACTTTTCTTTCTTTTTCTTATTGGTGGATAAACTGCAACCTGCTTGTCCCAGGCACCTGGCCTAAGCATTTGTCCACCATGTTATTAAAGAAGTCTATGAGGAGCATGATAATTGTTGTCTTACAGCCAGATGTTTCATCACTGAGTTTATTGTTGTGGTTTTTTTTTTGGCTTTGCAGGTGCTCACGGGACTCACGTCGCCAGTATCGCAGCAGGTTACTTCCCTGAGGAGCCAGAGAGAAACGGCGTGGCCCCTGGTGCCCAAATCCTGGCGTTGAAAATAGGGGACACTCGGCTGAGCACGATGGAGACGGGAACAGGCCTCATCCGAGCGGTAGGACTCACAGCATTGGCTTTCCGTGTTCAGAGTAGTTTGTACAGCTGATGGCTTAACTAATGCCACTCCTTACAGCATTTTTGTTTCGAATAAATTAGAAAACCCAGAAGATTTGGACATTTTAGGACATTTGGTAGAATTATTGGTAAACCTCTCATCTTAACGGTCGATGTTAAATAAAAAATGAAATCCAGTTATCAAGAACAATTTTATTGATTTTAAAGTGAAATTTAATTTTCACAGATTAAATGTTTTATTTAGATTTATAGTTTGTTGTGCTGTAAAAGCAAATTCCTGATTCATATCCCGATCGTGCCTCATCTTTCTTTATGTCGCTCTTTACAGATGATCGAGGTCATTAACTACAAGTGTGACCTTGTAAACTACAGCTATGGGGAGGCAACCCACTGGCCGAACTCGGGGTGAGCCGATGTGTACAGCTCTCTGAGAGCTCACATTCAGCACTCTATCGCAGTGCCTCATGTTCAATATTTATTACCTGCTCATAGAAGGGATCTAATGAATTAAGGCCAGTACCTTCCGATAACAGATTAATCAACCCATAGTTTTAAAAATGATACTGAATGAAAACATGACACTTAAAGTAAAATAAGCTAAATTTTACTTTATTACAAAAATAAAGTGCTGACTGTACCATGAAAATTTACTTTTAAATAAGTATGTAAATATTAATATATTAAAGTAAACATAAGATATACATCCAAACTAAAACCTTCAAATAAAAATGGAGACCTCCAAAATTAATCAAAAAACACTTCAAATAACATGACTGAATTTGCCAGTGATTTTTTTTTTCACCTCTAGAGGCCGCTCTCGTACTGTATGATGGTGGCGGACCCTTCTCAGCCGCTCTCATAATGGACTCATTACTCAGTGTGGATTTTTCCGGATAACCAATAGTGCCAGTAATCTGTTATCGGTGCTGATTTAATCAGTTTTGCCGACCTCTGTTAATTATGTTGGAACATAAACTAATTGCCTCAATTATCCTGAATACCTCAATTTATTCATTGCCATTACACTTATTCAATTAGAGAGGCAATAGAGACCAGTGAGTTCACATTAGTGGCTCATTTATAATCTAGTAAAGTCTAATCTTTTAAAGACAACCAGAAACCTTTTGTGTCACAAGGTGTCAGTTCACATGGTGCAGGATGCATCAATATCATGTAAACGGGTCTGTAGAGTTGACCATGTTTGTTTCACAACACTTTTATTGTCTTATTTTATTGATCGTTGTGGTGTTTTGTTTTTTAAGGAGAATCTGTGAAGTAATCAGTGAGGCAGTGCAGAAACATAATGTCATGTACGTGTCGAGCGCTGGGAACAACGGGCCATGTCTCTCCACTGTGGGATGTCCGGGAGGAACCACGTGTAGCGTCGTAGGTCAGTTAACTTATCACTTTCTGAGTCATGAGAGAAATATTTGCCCCTTCACAACAGCAGGACTGAGATTCAAAATCCGAGTGTTTAATAAACAAAGCAAAGGTTTATTAGCTAATTTTATGTTCATGTTCAATATTCTTTCTCTCTAGGTGTTGGTGCTTATGTCACACCTGACATGATGGTGGCAGAATATTCACTGAGGGAGAAGCTGCCTCCCAACCAGTACACGTGGTCCTCAAGGGGTCCCAGTACTGATGGAGCTCTGGGTGTCAGCGTCAGTGCGCCTGGGGGAGCCATCGCCTCTGTGCCCAACTGGACATTGCGTGGCACGCAGCTAATGAACGGCACCTCCATGTCCTCTCCCAACGCCTGTGGAGGCATCGCGCTCGTGCTCTCAGGTAGAGAGTTCAGACTAACACTTGTTTCGATAATGTTACGGGTAATCTCGTAATGCAGTTTTTTTTCTGTCTAATTACTGAACTATTTTCATGTTTATCTAAATCAGTGTTGGGTTTGAGACTCTAAGTTCCATCTATATTGAAGGCGGTAATAGTTAAAAAAAAAAAAAAGACTATGTACAAGATGTGTAATATGTGTTATATGTGTGTGTGAAGGTCTGAAGCAGAACGGGATGCGACCGACAGTTGCAGCTGTGAGACGTGCTTTGGAAAACACCGCCAACAAAGTGGATGACGTTGAAGTGTTCGCGCAGGGTCATGGCATTATTCAGGTACATAAATTGTTTCTGTGTGGGTGTGTGCACGTCTCGAACTGGAGTTAATGTGTGTGTGTGGTTTTGCTGTAGGTGGAAAGGGCATTTGACTACCTCATGCAACATGCTTCCACTCCCACCTATAACCTGGGCTTCACAGTCACTGTAGGGAATCAGCGGGGAATCTACCTCAGGGACGTCGTCCACGTCTCCACTCCCTCTGATCATGGAGTTGGAATCGAGCCGGTCTTTCCAGAAAACACTGGTAAGAGGCATTACGCTTGTGTGTTTCTATTTAACGCCAGTCTAACAGAAAGTTGGTTGCAAATTTTCAAAAGATGCATCATAAACTTTAACGTAGAGGTCGTCCGATATTAGATTATATCGATAACTAAGTTGGGCCGTGACCGATTAACCGGCCGATCGTTTTTAAATTGATACTGAATAAAATATTGCTGAACTTTATTACATAGTACAGAATGCTCCATGAAAATGTACTGTACTTTTTTTTTTAAATGAAGTATAGAAATATTAATAAACAAAATTAAATAAGATGTAAATCCAGCCTGAACCGAAAAGTAACATTTCAAATAACATGTTAAAAATTAGGCATCCAAAATGAATAAAAAAAAAGCTTCAAATAACACAACAAAATTAGTCAGCATTAGGTTCTTATTTCACCTCTAGAGGTCGCTCTCGTACCGCTTAGTGACAGCGGACCCTTCTCACGCGCTTTCATGACGGACGCAATAGGAAGAAATGTAGTGCAGATTTATGCAGATGACCACTAGTTCCAGCAATCAGTTATCGGTGCTGATAAATTGGTCGACCTCTACTTGAACGACTGCGATCAGTCTTCACTGAAGGATTAAACTCCATGAAGGACCAAGATGACATCAGACATGCACTATTTTTTCTGCTGTAGCCAGCGCCATTGGCCCGAGATAATCCGAGAATGTCAGTGCAGGAGAAGAGAAATCAAAGTGAGCAAAGCAAGTAGGTAGAGCCAGCAGCATTTGCTCATCTGATGATGGTTTGTTTGTTTGTTTGTTTATTTATTTAGCTGTAGAAGGACAAACCGATCATTTCGCAGTGGCATGAAAACAGTAACGGGGCTGGTTTCATCCTAAGTTGAATATTTCTAAGCTAAATTGTATATCTGAATTCCTTGTTTAGAGACTAAAACATAAGCACTGAGCAAAGTTATCACAGTACTTCAGTCTGAATACGTCTTCAGTCTTTTTGGATTCTGGATCTGATGTATTTCATGAGCTCCGAAAACATGCTTGTCAGCCATAGCTGTAGACTTTACAGGATATTCATGTAAAATCTTGCCATCTTCCAGGATGTAGCAGATGCAGGTTTCTATATCCTAGAGTTCTTCGTTTATATTCTGATCGTCCCGTTGGCATGTCGTCTCAGCAGGGTGTCTCTAACGTTAATTAATTCCGTTGCACTCGAGTTCCTGTGCTCTGTTTAAAGATCTTTTTGTTGTTGTTGTTGTTGCCCCATTCATACCTGGTGTTAACATGTGTCCTGGGTGATCGGGTCACTCTGGACATTAGATCAACCAAACTGTCATCAGTCCCCATCCTCTAGGACTTCTCAGCAGCGTTTAACACCGTTAAACCTCGTGCATCTTGTAATGCGTGGTAATGTTTTGCTTCGTGCCTGGAGGGTCAGGTTATATACGATGGCTTGGAGGGGATCCAGATCTCCACTGGTGTCCCAGTAGTGTGGGTTCTGGATCCTCTTCTGTTCTCCCTCTACACCCACTCTATTGGTGAGGTCCTATCATATCCTCACATCTTCATACCCCTGCTTTGTGCAGCACACTCACCTTTCCTTCCTCAGACACTCATATTTCTGTTCAGATCTCCGCTTGTTTGGATGGCAGCTCATCAGCTGAAACTGAACTGCTGTTCATCCCAGGACCTTACTAACTCTCAGATCTTACTATCAATCAATGCATATGGACAATCTACTGTCCTTCTCTCACATTGCTAAACCGACTCCCTCAACTCCCTCCTGGCAGGTCTGCCTCTGAGCTCAACCTCTATCTATGACTTGTTTTCAAGTTCTACGATCCCTCCGCTGGCTTCCTGTTGCTACACGTATCGGATTTAAAACACTGGTGCTTACCTACAAAGCCAAAAAATGGACCAGCACCCACCTGCCTTAAAGCACTTCTCACACCCTGGACCGCATCACGCTCGCTCTGATCTTGTAGCGCCGCCCGGTTGGAGTCACCTTCTCCCGGGGTACGAGGAAGGCATGCATCAAGACTCCTTGTTCTGGCGAAGTGGTGAGCTGAACTTCCCATAGATGTCTGAACAGCTGAGTCATTGGCCATTGGTCTTCAAACGATGACTACGTCCTTCATGAAGTACTTAAATTAGCACATTGTTTGTTTTTGTTTATTTATTTTAATTCTCGTTTTATCTTGTGTGCTTTTCATACTATGCTACATCCCCAACAGAGTTCTGTTAGACTGCTAGTACTCTTAGTCCTTGACTTGGTGAACCGGTATGAGTGGACCACCTTTCTCCAGTAGAAACTGTGTATGAAATCCGATCGCAAGTGGTCACTGGCGACGCGTTCGTGATGCCGCGTGTGAACGGCTATGCTCTCGGCTGTCCGCTCGTGATCCGTTCCACGTGTTCACACCAGGTGTGACCGGGGCCTGTGGACCTCATGCATGTGACTCATCGCTTGTGTCTGTCTCCCAGAAAACTCCGTACGAATCTCGCTGCAGTTACACCTGGCTCTCACCTGCAGCGCGCCGTGGGTGCAGTGCCCCGCTCACTTGGAGCTCATGAACCAGTGCCGTCACGTTAACGTCCGCGTCGACCCACAGGGACTGCGAGAGGGCCTGCATTATACCGAGGTACTGATCCTTCTGCACGTAAATCTCTCTCTATCTACTTACAACACTTCACCAACTATATCTAGGCGTTTAACCGTAGAGCTTTAAATTACGGCGTACTCGGAGTCGGTCGATGATTTGCTTTGTTTAAGGCACTGAAAATACAATTAAACAACAATCTGAGCTCGTGTGCAAGATGCTTGTTTATTGAATTGTTTTCAGCATTAATTGGTGTGGATGTGTGTGTGCTTGTGATTGTCTCACCAGGTGTGTGCTTATGATACCTCTGCACCCAGTGCTGGTCCCCTCTTCAGAGTCCCCATAACGGTTATAGTCCCCACAAAGTAAGTTCATTACATTTGTTGTTCTCCTCTTTTATTTTTTATTTACGTTTGTCTTGTCCTGTTTTCCTTCTTACTGTGTGACTAGTGTAGCTTTCTTGTACAGGGTTACAGAGGGCCAGAATCAGGAGGTTTCCTTCATGGACGTTCACTTCAGACCAGGCCAGATACGACGCCATTTTATCACCGTCCCTCAAGGAACCTCATGGGCAGGTGGGTAAAGTGTGTGTGTGTGTGTGTGTGTGTGTGTGTGTGTGTGAGCATAGAATCTGGTGCTTGAGTAATCACTTTTGGTGTTGTCATGGGTGATCTCCCACGTGTTCTGATGTTTTTGTCCTCTGTCTTTATGCTTTATTTATTTATTTTTACACACATTTTTGCATTCTCTCAACTCCTCTTCTTCACCAGAGATCACGTTAACATCTCGCTCCCCTGATGTCTCCTCCAAGTTTGTCCTCCATGCCGTGCACCTGGTGAAGCAGAGGGCTTACCGAGCTAATGAGTTCTACAAATTCTCCTCGCTGCTGGAGAAGGGCTCGCTCACAGAGGCGTTCCCAGTGCTGGTACCAGACTCTAATCACGTGTTCTAACAGACAGTGTTTCGTTAATCCTGCTTAATCAGTCCCTTTAGATAACGGCGTGTGTCGGCATTGATCTGTATCTGTCTTAGCCTGGAAGAACGGTGGAGGTGTGCATCGCTCGTTGGTGGGCCAGTCTTGGCGACGTCATCGTAGATTATACCATTTCCTTCCACGGGCTGCGAACGTCTCCCTCTCCTCTTCATATAGTGAGTATCTAAAGTAAATCGCTGGACCTTCCGGTTTAAAAAAAAATAATCTTTAAGATTTTTAAAAATATTTCTCTGGTGGAGGTGGACAGGTGGTGTTACAGAGCACTATGTACAGGATCGACTAAAGAAACTGGTACAATTTAATGATGGAAGAAGGCGGTGATGGGGTCGGATTTTATCCGGTTTATATTATAATTGAACTATTAATAAATATACACTCATTCTTTATTTTTATCCCCCCCCACACACACATTTTAGAATAATGATAAAGTCATCAAAACTCTGGAGTAACACAAAGGGAACTATGGGAATTATGTTGTGGTGATAAATCCAAAATAAATCTGAATAATTTAGTATTTTATCACCTTAAAAGTCGACGCCCTTTTTGACTAGAAATTTCCAGAAATGTATTCTTGGCGTTTTTTCAACCGATTTCTTGAGGAATTTCCTTGAGATGATTTTTAAACCATATTAAGAGTTGGACACTTATCGACTGCTTTTCAGAATCTTTTGCTCCGAGTCGTCGGTTTAAAAAAAAAAAGAAAGATTGTTTTGTAAATAAAATGTTAGTTTTCTAGTGAAGGAAATGAATACGTCAGCACAGTTATATTTTTGTCTACAACGCCGATTTCACACATTTAATCACACACCTTCAGCTCAAAAGATTTTTAAGATCATGAGAAACCTTTGACCGGTAGTGGATTTTGTTTTAGTAGGTTTGAAAATGAATTTGTCCAAACGTGACACTTCCCTCCACAAACAGGGAAAGTAGTAGTGTTGTTGTTGTTGTTTGTTTTTTTCTTCCCTTCTTCCACTGCTCTGAATGTGTTATGACTATCATTGTGTGATTATTTACAGAGAGTGTAGTGTGCTTGCCTCTTCATTAATGTGTTTTTTTTCCCCTTGTGTTTGGCAGCATGCTTCTGAGGGCATAACCAGTTTTGAGGTGTCGTCTCCTGTTCGATACGAGGAGGTCTCCCCAACCATTACTCTGAAGAACTGGGTACAGCCCCTTAGGTGACTAAACTTTATATTCCACCGGGATCAAAACATTTATTTAGAGTGTTTGTCTTGTGTCTAAAAATACAGCATGGTTTGTAAACCCATGTGATGAATATTAGATGTAATACTAAACCCTTTACAGACTCCTTTGGACATGTGTCTTGGCAGATCAGAATATGGCACTCTAGTGAACATTTTGAACATGTTTTCTTTGTTTGTTTTTTCCCCCATAGGCCGATAAGTTCCAAAATAAAAGCACTTGGCTCCAGAGATGTATTACCCAACAATCGTCAGCTTTATGAAATCGTCCTTACGTACAGCTTTCATCAGGTGTGCAGCTACTCAGACATGCACATTTTGCACCTTGTACACATCTAAAGTGTGCCTCTGCATTCATTACCTTGTATGTCTACTCTTCTACATGCGCTGTGTGTATACTCTGCAAGAATAATGTCATTGTTTGACTTCTAACCTTCCAAAAAAATCCTTCTCGTAGGAAGTAAAAGCAGTGAGTTCTCAGAGTTTCGAGAAGTTCGTCTGATGAATGTCAAACTTTTTAAATGTCTTGTCTGGGGGGAGATATTGCTACTCAAGAAGTTCTGTTCTGTTCTACTCCAGACTGAACTGGAGTGCTTGTGCTTGTTTTACAGCCGAAAAGTGGAGAGGTGACCCCCAGTTGTCCGCTCCTGTGTGAGCTGCTGTACGAGTCGGAGTTTGACAGCCAGCTCTGGCTCCTCTTTGACCAGAACAAGAGACTCATGGGTTCGGGAGATGCTTATCCTCACCAGGTGGAGAAGTACCTCCTTATCTGTTCCGCTCTGGGATGTTGGGAAGATTAGCGTGGCTTATGTAAACGACGTTACGAATCGGAAATGTAACAGAATAATTGTATCCGCGCTGGAGCGGCGGTTTTAGTTTATTTCTGATCTTGATATCCTGGCGTACTGTATTACACGTTCCATTCCACTTCAGCTCACAGCATTTATATCGTCTTCTCTGATACACTAGTACTCTTTGAAGCTGGAGAAAGGGGACTACACCGTCCGGCTGCAGGTTCGCCACGAGCAGCAGAGTGAGTTGGAGCGGCTGAAAGATCTGCCTTTCGTAGTGTCTCATCGCCTCTCCAACACTCTGAGCCTGGACGTGTACGAGACGCACCGGGCGGCCATGTTGGCGAAGAAGAAAGCAAACTCGCTCACTCTTGCACCAGGAACCTCTCAGCCATTCTACATCACCTCTCTATCAGATGACAAGTGTGTGGTTTTGTTTCATTGTTGTGTTTTTTTTTTTTTCTTCTTCTTTCTTCTCTATCGACTGCTTGAACTTTTGAGGTCATTAGTGAAGTTCTTTATTGATGTATCTGAGTAGGCTCGGCTGAGTAGGTTTCAGTTCTTCCCACGTGGAGGGGACTGCCTTTGTCGTGGTAACGGACTCTGTCCATGATCTTGCATTACCTTCTCTTTTATCTTTCAGGATACCTAAAGGTACAGGTCCTGGGTGCTACATGACCGGCTCTCTGGTTGTACCGAAGAGCGAGTACGGGAAAAAAGCAGTGAAGTGGCCAAATGTGGCCCCTTTTTTTTTTTTGGGGGGGGGGGTGGCCTTGTGGGCCCCCCAACACACATATCCGCCCCCCCCATCAGAAGCTTTGTCTCTGTCTTTTTGTTTTGCATGCTGCTTTTGTAGGGGTGTAAAACAAGCCTAATTTTCATAAGGGGTGTAACTATAAGTCCCATTTTATTTTATTATTTTGTTCAGATGCGAGGAGTATCAGCAGAAACCTTATACTGGTGAAAAGGTGCTGCTGAGCGAGTCCCATTAGCTATTAGTCATTCTGTTCCAGCTAACATCCACACGGCACTCGGACAACGCAGACGCTGTGAACCTAGGACACAGTTCTCCTCGAGCATGCCACTATAATGTGTTCAGTGTCACTGGATTAGATCTGGAAATGTTTGTCTTGTGAAATCCAATTCGGCTACTCCCGAATCGGATCAGTGCATCCCTGACGCCTGGTATAGTGATCACGTTTATCCATACACAATTACAATATTGTAAAAGTCTTTATTTATCAACTATACACTGCGTGAATCTGTCGAGCGCCATGAACAAGCTGATTGGCTGAGCAGGGAAGTGTACGGGGTATTACTATAGGGTACTTTTTCTATACCCTTTTTCAGATTTTTACATCAGATCATCTACGAGCGAAAGAAAGTTTACACCCCTATCATCCTGTAGAGTTGCTGTTGCTAATGAATTTGCTGGGGTTTTTTTGTTCTTTAAATGCAAATTTCTGCTGAAATGTGTAGATAAACAATTTACAGATCTGACCAAGCCATTCACAGTTAGACGTTAATCCACGAACTAAACACTGACGGGAATCTTTAATAGACGTTTCAGAACATTTGGCCTGAGTCTGATCTTCAAATTGTGGATCTATTTGGTGTGCTTCATACAGGCCACATCACTATGGTGTATTCCTGAGGTGGTTTTGTCTGTTCTTGTTGCTGTTACTTCACTGATGACCGATACAAGAGCCTCTGGACTTATTCACGTCTTAACCTTTTCCAAAAGAGACTTCAGTATCACAAGATATTGTATTATACACAGTTGAATGAGATGTGCGCTACCGGTCAAAATTTTGGGGACACGCGAATGAAATGTTTATCATGATCTTAAAAATGTTTTGAGGTGTGATTTAAACGTGTGAAATCAGTGTCATAGACAAAAATCTAATCGTGCCGACGTATTCATTTCTTTCATTAGAAAACGAACATTTTATTTACCATAAAAGATTTTTTCAAACCGACGACTCGGAGCGAAATATTCGGAAAAGCGGTCGATAAGAGTCCAGCGTCGGTGGGAACTCCTTTTAATACTGTTTGAAAATCATCTCCGGGAAATTCCTCAAGAAAACGCCAAGAATACATTTCTGGAAATTCTAGGCAAAAAGGATGTCTACTTTGAAGATGATAAAATACTCAATTATTTAGATTCATTTAGTATTTTCTATGACCACATAATTCCCATAGTTCATTTGTATTACTCCAGAGTTTTGATGACTTTATTATTATTCGGGGATAAAAATAAAGAACGGGTGTGTCTAAACGTTGTACAGGTAGTGTAGCTGAAGTAGGAAATGGATTTCTTTGGCATTTCTGTATAATCACCACTAGGTGGCTTTTAGCAAGCAATCCTGACCAAGTTCACTGGTACTTTAGCTGTAGCGATGTAAGCTGTGAAGGAGGAGTAAATGGTAACACAAATGCTGAACGCAGACTAGATCATTGGACAGGGAGAGATCCAAGTGTGTGTCTTTTTTTTTTCCTTTTTTTTTTCCTTTTTCTTTTTTTTTTCCTCCTTTTTTTTTCTTTTTTTCCCCCCTCTCTCTCTTCTCTCCTTCATTGTGTGTTATTCTGACCACCAGGGCCAAGCCTCAGCCAATTTTTTTTTTTTTTTTTTTTTTTTTTTTTTTACGACAAGGAAAAATTAAAAAAAGGAAGGAGGGCGAAAAAGATTGAAAAAAGAAAAAAAAAAAAAAAAAAAAAAAAAAAAAAAAAAAAAAGGGAGAAAAAAAATTTAAAAGGAATATAAATCTTTATTTACAGTGGCAGGTGAGTATATATCTCTACACTCTCCCTGTAAGGATCTACAATGTGTGTGATTTTTATGAAGCTCAAGAATAACGCCCGAACATCACATCTTGACCATATGTCATGTCCGCTGTCCATCTTGTTGACTTCTCCATAATGTCTCCGATATATACGACATTAGTCTGTGATGTTGGATTTAAAACTTTACCTGAAATTCTTTTATGGACAAGTGTTTAGTGTTTGCATTTCTTTGAAAAAAGCAGGAGACTGTACTGGATCTAAATCTGCTGTACCTCATGAGTAATATGTTTTAGTGATGCGAGTTAAATGGCCGTCTTCTCATCCCTTTTTTTTATTATTTTTTTTCTTTTCTCCCCGCCCCGGGTTAGGACATCGTGCAAATTTTCTACCACCTGATCTCGGCCCCTAACAAATCAAAGAACGGAGGAAAAGAGAAGGACAAGGACGGGGAGAAAGAGAAGGACGTGAAGGAGGAGTTCTCCGAAGCCCTCCGAGACTTGAAGATCCAGTGGATGACGAAGTCAGTCCGGGATTTCGCTACTTTCTGTTTACCAGTCCTGCATTAAAAAAAATAATAATCTTTTTTTTTTTTTTTTTCACACATTTTATGATCTCACTTTTCTTTTTAATCCTCAGGTTGGACAATAATATATTATATGATGAATTGAAGGAGAACTTTGCAAATTATCTCCCTCTCCATGTCCAACGACTGCATCAGCTGGATTCAGAGAAGGTACCTCACTTTTTTTTCTCTCTCTCTTGCTTGTGCACACAGTTAGCTCACCTTGTGATTTATTGATTTTGTATTTTTCTCCCTTCAGGAGCGACTGAAGCGATTGCAAGACATCGTGTCCGCAGCAGATATTGTTATTTCTCACATTGACCAGACTGCACTGGCAGTGTATCTCACAATGAAGACAGACCCTCGTCCAGACGCAGCCACTATAAAGAGGTAATTCATTTAAAAATAGGGTTTCTTTTAATACAAACAAAGCGGCTCCAATCCTCCGCAGCTGATTAGTGACCTGTGTGTGTAGAATCGAGCTTATAGCCTAACAGTATTAAGCCAAAGCTTGTTGTGTTGTAATCTTGAAGACATAAAGCTCCTCAAATCCAGTTGACCCTTTTAAAACGTCCCACGTGACCCGGAACGTGTTGTGCTTTTGCAGTGATATGGAGAAGCAGAAGTCGTCCCTGCTGGACGCTCTCTGTAGGAAAGGCTGTGCTCTGGCTGATCAGCTCATGCAGCCTCCAGAGCAGGAGGGGGCGAGCGTGAGCGAGGTGGGCAGCTCTGAAGACGACCCACACAGCGTGACTAAAGTACTGACCGATACTTTCTGGGAGGTACAAAAGTGGGTCGACCTCACTGACTCTAAGGTGTGTGCGAATTTTATGTCAGTCATTTTATCCTGCTGAGATGACCGAGTGCAGTGTAGACATTCTAGTGTATATAGTATATCGATATAGTGAGTAATGGATATGTGTTTTATATATATATATTAATATTAATTAAACAAATGTGATTTATAAACATGGTAATAAGGTTTTTCGAAAAGATAGGCAACCACGCCCACATTTCAGTCAGTACTGCAGTCACTCTTAACCTACGGACATGTGTTCATATCAGTAAGTTACAGCCACACACCTCTATAATCTCTGTAAGCAGATCAGAGAGTTCTGCCTGGAGACGAGGTTCACGCCGACATCACGAATACTATTTTACTTAAAGAAAAGTAGTGAAGTGTGTATATTGACCTGCTGTTCGTTCATAGGGACAATCGGTCTTCCACGCAGTAGTACCTGTTGTACACTTTGATTCTAATTCAGAAGTAGTAAAACATAACCCCAAAGTGTTGTAAACCCTTTATACCACACCAGCCTTATTACTACTGCAGTCACTTAAGTAAAAAAAAAACAAACAAAAAAAAAACAACCTAAACAAAACAACAAAAAACAGTTTTTGTTGCATAGAAACCAGAAAGCACAAGGTTCTCTGGCCTGAAGACTTTCCTGTGGCAGAGAACTTAAGGAAAAGAGATGATGATGATGATGATTTTTCTATTCATGTGGATTCTGGTGTAGATTACTGACGGACTTCATTAATTGGTACTGCGTACCTACACTTTTTTTTTTTTTTAACGGCTCCGTGCTTCCTTGGCAGGTTCTCTCATTTTCCTACAAACATGCCTTAGCAACTAAGATGTATGGAAGAGCCTTGAAATACGCTTGGAAAATTGTAGAAGACAAACCCAGCAAAGAAAACTGGAAGAACTGCGTTCAGGTAAAAATAACTTCTGTTCCTTCTTGAACTGCAATTAAAACACGGTCAAGTCCGTAAGTATTTGGACAGTGACACAACAACAATAATAAACATTTTATTTATGTGTTTTCACCTCTGTATACCACCACAATGGATTTGAAATGAAGCAATCAAGATGTGATGAATTGTAGACTTTCAGCTTTAATTCAAGGAGTTTAACAAAAAAGAATATCGCATTAACCCGTCAGGAATGACCTTTTATTACTGTAGAAATACAAATAAAATGGCTGTAATAAACGGTTGATGCAATATTTTTTGTTGAGCTCCTCGAATTCAAGCTGAAAGTCTACACTTCAATCACAATGACAGAAATGGTGTCCCTGTCCACATACTTATGGACCTGACTCTGTTTGTGCTATGATGAAAAAGTTGCAGCCAAAGCTTGGGTTTGTAAACGAGTAACCGCTCTGCCTGTGCCGCAGCTGATGAAGTCTCTGGGCTGGATGCACTGCGCCACCTACACTGAGAACTGGCTTCCCATCATGTATCCCTCAGAATACATACCTTTTTAAAGCAGATAACAGGATCGCCTCCTGCAGATGCAGTACCAGATTTTTAAAGACTCTTGATGTGGATCCCAGTAAGCCTTTTTTTTCTTTTTCTTTTTTTTTTTTTTAAACAAAACTCAATTTCACTCAGAACTGCAAGTTCACATGGAGCATAAATGTCTACATTTCACTACCATATCAAAATCCTTCAGTCGCAGGTTTCTCGGTTACTGATTGTATATTTTGTGGATAAGGAGTCATTTCTCCTCTTTCAGTATGTATCGAGGGAGGAGTTGCTGCTTAGTCGCCATTTTTTGAGTGATGTATAGTCCCAGATCGCCTCCTGTAGTGTGTGGGGTTTTTTTTTTTTTTTTATCATTTGGAGTGCCAGTTGATTACATTGTTTCCATTAAATTGCAGGAGGGAGTAAGAGTAGGACATCCTCTAATGATTGAACTGTGTTTAAACGTAGGAACCGGGGTCACAATGCCCACGGTTATATAAAGGCAATATAGATATATGTAATCTTACTTTTCCCCTGATCTACAGTATATGTACAATGTATGCATGTTTTTATAAAGTCTCAGAGGTTGCTTTTGGCCTGAAGACTTCTAGCTTTCAGTCGGTTATATCAAGAGGAAATTGAACTGGGTCTTTATACTGTATAATGGAGTGTTGCCTTTTTGAGTGAAAGTTGTGCGAGCGAGTACAAAATGTGTTTTTTAACTTATTTATTTTGGGATGCACGTGCTTATTTAGTCTGCGTGGCACACTGGTTCTCTTCCCGTTTTATTATAGTCCCAATGAGCAATTTCTACAAATGGCAGCCTGTTCATGGCACTGCAATAGCACACCTTTTTAGAAAAAAATCTAAACTGCGGGAATGTATCATAGTCCATACATTTACAGGAAAACTCCATCCTGAACGACTATTTTATAACCGACCGATCAGAACCGCGTGGTATAGCTGCGTCTCGTTCTGGTTTAAGATCTCTTATTAAACACCAGAGCGCCAGCCACCAGAATCGCTAAACACGTCACACGTGTCGGTGTAAATATACTTCATGTGTTTTCATGGAGGAGTTTTCCTTTAAATTGGTCTAGTGTGGATTTCAACGTGAAGTTTGAGTTGAGCTGCACTAGAAAGCCTCTGAATCCATCTTCATGGTATCAGCGCTGTGCGTGTTCATCATCATCATCATCTTCATCGTACAGTAAAGCTGCTCATGCCTAACTTCCGTTGTTGCGCTCCATTTGGCTCCAGCTGTTTTTGTCGACTTCTGAGTGGGGTTTTAATGGTTTAAATGTATGTTTACATATTATTGTCGCTGAGAATGTGGTGCTTTACAGGCAGTAATGTGTCAGATCTGCAGCTGTGGTTATGAAAGGAAGTTCTCCGTTCCCCAATCACTGCTGTGGGTGACCGTTGGCAACCATTGCCAAAAACTAATCAAGTTCTAAGCTTTAATTTTTGTTGGTGTGTACTGTACTTATCATCAGCACTGATCACCAGAACATCACTGAGACAATTTCAGATGATGCCATACATCTCTAAAGGGTCCTATTTTATTTCTTTGAAATGATCCTCGCTTGTAATTATGTGCTAATGGAATTATCTCCTTCTCCAACGTGGTTTAAATACGCACACCGTTTTTGTGTTTTTAGTCTGCAACAATATATTCAGGGTTACACTGGCATGGACTTTGCCAACATCAGTTTCCTCAACAATGGCCTTAAATCATTTCGATCTTCTCGCCGTCCATCTCCGAGTGCAGTCACCGGTCTCGTATCGCCGTCGCTCTGTCCGAGAGCTTAAGATGTATTAATGGATATGTATTTCTAAAGTCGAAACAGATACTAGTTAATGCCAATATTTTACAAATGTACTTGTAATTTGAGTCCTATGATATGTACGATCGTTTTATAACCGTTCTACGTAAAGAGATGTATGGGAAGTTGCGACGAGTTATTTTGTTATTACAGTAACGTTGGGAAATGTGTGATATGATACGGATGATTCTGAATAAAACTTTTAAAACCAAAAGAACTTGTCTTAGAAGTTTGTTTGGGACAATCCACACAGATACGGTGTCCCAAAGAACAGTTGCTGAAGAAAAGGACATGATTCAGGAGCACTGCAGACTGTTGAACCTGCTAGCTAAGAGCCTGCTCACTAAATTAAAGGTTGCCATTAGGTTTTGTCGAGCACTCAAACACACCTGTGGAAGTATAATGGCGCCAAATGTCCTCGAGGCAAAATGGCATGTTGAATTACATAAATTGAATAAAAACATATTGCAATAACTTGAATTTTTTTGAGGTTGAACAATCCATCCATCCATCCATCTGCTTACTCCTTCTTCAGGGTCATGGGGAACCTGGAGCCTATCCCAGGAATCATCGGGCACCTCGTGGGTTCCCCATGACCCTGAAGAAGGAGTAAGCAGTAGAAGATGGATGGAGGTTGAGCAATATCGTGTTGAAATATTACCTGATGAATAATGAAGATGGTATTTTAGCAACTGAATATTCTGGAGCTGTATTTTAGGAAGGTGAATGTGTGCGCGTAGTATTTTGAATGCTGGAATTTTGTCAAAATATACAAAGCCGAAAAATCGCAGAGGAAACGAATTCAAGCACTGATATTGCTGTTGTTTTTTTTTGTTTGTTTTTCCTTCAATTTGTGTCAAATTGCTGGTCAGAAAAATTCAAGTATTGTTACTGCGATATGGTTTTTATTCAGTTTATGTAATTCAACATGCCGTTTTGCCTTGAGGACACTATTATACTTCTACACACACCAAAGTTTGCCCAACTACTGGGAAATAACGGAGACACTCATTCTGTCTGTAGAGTATTTAAGCTGTAAAAACGAACAAATTACACACACACCTATAGCTTCTACCAGCAAGTAAATACAGGGCGTGTTTTATCTGTGGACATCAAGGACTGCTGGAGTCACTCTTTAAAAGGTAACTCGCAAGGCGTTCGCCGTTTCATCAGAGGGGATTGAGTACGTGAGAAGGCTTCAGTTTTCACAGCAACGCCACTTCACATTACAGGCAGCAGAGGGCGCTTAAAATTCCCAAATGCTTTTGTTTTAACATTCTTCAGCGTCTAGTCCTTCTTGTTGTCTTTACGAAGACCTATATGTGGCACTATAAATCCTTATTTCCTCCAGCTCTGCTAGTAGTGTGGTATGGAAAGTGTTCTCAAAGTTTTCTAAGAAAGTCAGGTCAGATGGATATCGTATCTTATTGGCCCAGATGAGAGTTGTGCCACGTTGACAGAAATGATGCATGGTGGCTAGAAGCTCATCTAGGAAGGTATGATGGTAAACCACATCAGCTGCCAACACATAGTCGTAGTGGTGCAAGGAGCGAGGGAAGGTTTTCTCTAACTCGTAACCCCAGGACAATTCTCTCACTTCGGGTTCATGTCTGCGCAGCCTCCTGGTATTCCGATTGAGGTTATACCTCAGATTACTCAAGATTTCCGGCAGATCAGTGGCAGTTAATTTGGCACCTACAGACACAATTTAACGCCAGCAAACACGATCATTCATTCAGGAATATGTAGTATAAACGTGTATTTAACTGTACAAGCAAAGTAAGACCTACCGAGCAAAGTTATGACGATTGAGAGTAGCCCGGTCCCTGCTCCAATCTCCAGAACGGTTTTATCCAGCAGATTTATTTGCTGCATCCCATCTGGTGTTTCCAGGAATTTACAGAGAGCAATCGCCTGCAAAAACGCACAATGGTCCTAAATCACTATGAGATTGAAGAATCAGCATAAGTAAATGGTAATTAAGTCGACTGCTAGTCTGTTCAGCCCCCCATTGTCCTCAATCAACACTCACCGCAGGCCAAATCATGGCACCATAAGAATCGAATGATTCCTCGATGATGATTTTGTGACCCATGAAGTAGTGAATCTCTTTACTAGGTAAGTAGGAAAGCTTGGATTCCCAAATCCTCGGACAAGAGAACAACTGTTCATCTGATTCGTCTGAGAATGGAGCCAAAATAAACAAATCAATAAAGAAATAAACCTAGCATAACAAATGGACGTAATTCTTTAATACTGTGTATTACCTGTAGAAGATGACTCGGATTCACTGTGAACCTGGGACTCTTCCCATGTCCCAGATCTTCCATACTCCTGGTCATTTTCTCCAGTATACTCTTCTTGCTCATCCTCCACTTTCTGTTGATGTATGATAACCTCATTTTTTTTGATATCTACCTTTCTGTCTTCACAGTTTTGTGTCTCTTCTCTTGTTGAATTCTCGTCCTCGGTACAGTTCCACGCTGTCTGACACTCTTCCATCTCTTCTTCTCTGCTCATTGTTTTCGTCAGATCATATTTGTTGTCGGTAGCTCTGTGGGTTGCCAAGTAAATCCTCACCCCATCCAGCTCTGCTAGCATGGTGGTATGGAAAGCTTTATTGAAGTCCTCGATGAAGACCAGGTCAGATGGGCAACACACTTTAATGGCCCAGATCAGATTTGTGCCTGGTTGGCAGAAATGTCTCATGGTAACCAATCGCTCAGCGAAGCAGTCATGGTGGTAGAGCGCCTCAGCTGCCAGCACGTAATCATAATGACACTTGGAATGCGGGAAGTTTTGCTCGAAGTCACAGGTTAGCGCCATCACCTGTGGTTCGTGCCTTTGACGACCTCTCGTATTCTGAGCCAAGTTACTTCTTAGACTCTCCAAGCTCTCTGGGTGGTCCGTAGCTGTTACTCTGGCACCTACAAGCCAGATTTATTACTTAGTACTGATTCGTGATAATGTTCTAATCAAACTTATATTGTGAAACCTACCCAACAATGTAGCTACTGCTGACAGCAACCCAGTGTCTGCACACAGCTCCAGTACAGTTCGGTCAAAGAGAACGATCTGCTCTTGACCTGCTGGTGTTTCTAGGAATTTGCATAACGCCACTGCCTGGACAAGAAAGTGCAACACAAAAGATCTTCGCTTTTGTCAATTAACGTCAGTCAGCTTTCACATACGATGACTTTTTTTTTTTTTATGTACTTGTGGAGACTGCTTACCGCCGGACACGTGATCTCACCACTGGACATTTCAATGCAGATTTTGTGGCCAAAAAAGTTGAAGTCTTTTACGAGTTTATCGCCTGTGCTGGGTGTACAGGATCTCTGGAAGACCAGTCGTTCATTCCTCTCGGAGTCATGTGCTTCTGCTGAAAAATATATACAACATTAGGTTTTTGGAAAGATCATGGTCAGTAAGGACTTAAAATACAGTCTTAGACAAGAAGGTCCACAGAGAGACTGAGAAGCAGTACCTTCAGGATTTTGCATTTGAAGAGATTAACGCAAAATCAAGAAAACGCACATTCAAACGAAGCCCTCCACAATTCAGGTGGGTCGAACATGAGTACAGCTAAAAGGTCTCATTTGCCAACAAACCTGACTGCGAAAGACAATTTCGTGCGACAGAAATTTAGCCAATTCAAGTAGATTTCCTTAAATAAATAAAAAAGCACAAAAAAATGCACTTTTTTTTTTTTAAGTCGCCGCAAAATCAAGCATTTTTGACGCAAGAATCTCAAAAAAACTGAGTGGAATCCTGTACGGACTGAAGAAGGAACCTTTTTGCAACAATCATGTTGTAAGCAGACTTTGTCAGTGTCTGATATCTGGAGAGACAGCATAGTTCTGAATGGCCTTCAAATATTTACCTTCTTTGTACTTAACTTCACAATTCTCTTCAGTTTCTTCTCCTGTTCCATTGACATTCCTTTGCTTCGTATCTCTGTCTAATTCCTCCAGTTCATCCACATTAGCATATTGACCTTGCTTCTTGCTAATATCTCCAGAGTTGCACTCTCCCGACTCCTGTTCCTGCTTCACCGCATCCTCTAACAGCGTCACTGGAAAATGAGTTTCTACCTCAGCATCTTTTGTGGTTGCAGAGTAAATTCTAATCTCACCCATATCTGCAAGTAACGTGATGTTAAAGGTCTTCGTAAAGTTCTCCGTAAACAGCAGATCAGACGCAAAGCGGATCTTATTGGCCCAGATCAGGGTTGTGCCTGGTTGGCAGAAATGGCGCATGGTTGCTAACAGCTCGTCTAAGAAGTCATGATGGTAGACCACGTCTGCGGCCAAAACGTAGTCATATCGATAAACATTCCGAGGAAAGGTTTCTTCCAGGTCATAGCCCCATGACAGCGCTGCCACCTGTGGTGTATATCTGCAGTGTCCACGTGTGGTTCTGTGCAAGTTAAATCGCAGGTTTCCCAGGACTTCAGGAAGGTCACTAGCAGTTACCCAAGCACCTGTAGAATACGTAACATTAGCATGGTTTACAGCACGCAAACGTTTATGCTAAATCATATTCATTTACAGCCATATCGAATCTGGATGCAAATGATGTAACTCACCCAATAGGCTGGCCACAATGGATACCAAGCCAGTTCCTGCTCCAAGCTCTAAGACTGCTTTGTCTTGCAGCGTAATTGTTCTTCGATTAGAATCCAGATACTCACAAAGTGCGAGTCCCTACATGTGTGAAAAGAATTAGAAGGAAGCATTATTAAAGTATAGCAGTGGTACTCGGACACCGGACTCGGGTAAGTTAACATGCGACTGGACTGCACAGGTTAATACTTACAGTGGTCGAAATAAGTATATTTTTTTCAGGAAATATATTTCCAATGACGTTATTCACATGAAATTTTTACCAGACATTTTTTTTAGTATTAACTCAAGAAATCTGAAATATAAAAAAAAAATGACAATGTTAAATTCCATAAATAACCTTGCCTTGGAGAACTTTTTCTTAATGTGTTCAATACTTTTTTCCCCTTGTCAATCCACTTTATTACACATACCTTTATTGATGGACGTTAATGTTGGGAATTCTTTATATGTCCGGATTTCTTGAGTTTATATTGATGTCTGGTGAAAATTTCATGTGAATAACCTCATTGGAAATATATTTACTGAACAAAACGTTGACGTGTTCAATACTTATTTCCCTCACTGTATAATATAGTGCACTCTGGATGTTTTTTTTTCTTTCCTGAAATATAATAATCCTACAATTTCAAACATATCTTGTGATTAAAAATATTGCCACAATGGATCTTAACTGTTTCTTCATTTTTGCATTTTGTTGACATTTTCCCAGTGCAGCTTCTGAGCCTTGTTCCTTTTCCATACAGGGTCACTCACAACGAGTATGCACACCACAGACGGGTGACGAAATACATTTAATATAAAAACAAGGTTGTAAAAATCACTTCCATTACCCAACAGATAGACGTTTGTTGTTGACGGGCACAAATGAGGTAGTTGATATAAAAATAAATAAGAGATTAAATGCCATTAGCATGACTAGGACCATGATAAAAAAGTTTCACATGTCTGAACATGTTGAGTATTTGCCAGGATTTGGACCCTTGGGCCTACTGACAATCTCATGAAGAAGAAGGAGGGAGAGAAAAAATATTCTAAAGATCACAGTTTTCGAATTCCACAGTTTAGTCGATTCTGGTGCTGGTCACGTGTAAAAAAAAAAAAATAATAATAATAATAAAATAAAATAAAAAAATCAACTGTTTCATAGCAACAAAGTCGTCGGAAATTGTTGGAAGAAGCAAGCTGTTCCTGAGAGCAGCTCACAAAGTGCAGTGCCTGGACTTTACCAAGCATCATTAGAACTGGTGTTGTGTGTTGTTGCCAGATGAAACCAAAATAGCTTTTTGGTCAGCAGGATGTTTGGCATCAAACGGGGACAATATATTTTGCCCTCTACTAATATTGGCACCCTTGGTAAATATGAGCAAAGACCTGTGAAACTTTGTCTTTTTTGTTTAACCTTTTGATAATTTTTTTTTCAAAACAGTCACAAAACTACTCTGTTCTCATGGATATAAAACAATTGTGAACACAACACAGGTTTATTAAAAAATAATTTGTGAAATATATACTGGTGCAACAATTTCTGGTAGCTCTATGTCTTCATATGAGAAAAATAATATATATTTGATGTACATTTCCATTGATCATTTTATTTTGTAAATACACCTCGGTGACGGGGCAGTAAGACATGGGTAAGGTAAGACATAGGTTAGTCATTCATCAGGTGTGTTAAAATGTTCTGAATCAACCTGGAATTGGACATGTGTCTGTATCGTCTCATCACACTGTGAAGAGGACGGTTCGAGTGGACAAAAAATCTCCGGATCACAGCTGGAGAACTGCAGAAGTTTGTAAAAAAAAAAAAAAAAAAAAGTTGCACAGCTTTTTTGAGTTTACTCAAACTTACCTTCACTGAAATTTATTTGTAACTTTGAGTTGAGTAAACGCAAGACAACTGTGCAGCAAGTTGCCTTGAAATTAACTACAGTCCGAAGTCACCTACATCACTACGAGTTGTTTGGAAGGGTTTCAAGAAAATAGCCTCTACTCTCATCCAAAAACAAACTCAAGCGTCTTCAGTTTGCCCGACACTACTGGAACTTCAAATGGGATCGGGTTCTACGGTCAGATGAAACCAAAATAGAGCTTTTTGGCAATAAACACCAGAGGTGGGTTTGGTGCACACAGAGAGGTAGCCATATGGAAAAGGACCTCATGCCCACGGTTAAATATGGAGGGGGATCTTTAATGTTTTGGTTCTGTTTTTCTGCCAGAGGACCTGGACATTTTGTTAGGATACATGGCATCATGGACTCAAATATCAACAGATAATAAATGAAAACCTGACTGTCTCTGACCGAAAGATTCTAATGGTTTACTGTCCACAAAATCAAGCTTCTGCCATGACCATCCCAGTCCCCTGACCTGAAACCCATAGAAAACCTGTGGGGTGAACTGAAGAGGAGAGTCCACCAGTGTGGACCTCGAAATGGAGAGATTCTGTATGGAGGAACGGTCTCAGATCCCTCACCATGTATTCTCCAACCTCATCAGGCATTATAAGAGAAGACTCTGAGCTGTTAATTTGGGAAAGGGAGGTAGCACAAAATATTGACTAAATGGGTGCCAATAATTGTTGCACACCTATATTTAACAATGTTTTTTTTTTTTTATAAACCTGTGTTGTGTTTATAATTGTTTGATATATTTGACAGTATTGTATCTTTGAGTATTTTTGTGAATTTTTTGTACAAAAGTTCAAAAGGTTAAACAATAAAGACAATTTCTGACAGCCTTCTTTGCTCATATTTACGAAGGGTGCCAATATTAGTGGAGGGAACCATACAAGGAAACTCACCCGTGTTGAATGAAAGTGGATCAGTGATGCGTTAGGGTTGTTTTCTGGCTGGTGGTCCCGGGGATCTTGTGAAGATTGATCATATCATGAATTCTGCTAAGACCAGGATCTTTCAGAGACCTTGACCTTGTTTCCTCTGCCAGGAGGTTAAGCGCTTTCGACAAGATGATGAGCCAAATATACTTCCAGATCAACGCAGAAATGGATAAATAAACATAAAATCTCAGGGCACAAGGTGGGGGACACCCTGGACATCCAACCCATCACAGGGCACAATCCCACAGACACACACATACCCATTCACACATTATGGATAGTTTAGCGATGCCGATCAGCCTGCAACGCATGTCTTTGGACTGGGGGAAGAAAACCGGAGTACCCGGAGGAATCCACCAAAGCTCGGGAAGAACATGCAAGCTCGGTGCACATGGGTGGAGGTGGGAATCGAACCCCCAACCCTGGAGATGCGAGGAAAAATGTGCTCACCACTAAGCCACCGTGACCCCGGAAACACAACACCAGTATTATTCAATGACCATCTCAATCTCTGGAGTTGAAATCCACTGAACAAACCTAAGAAGGAGCTTAAAACATTCTGCATGAATGACCAAGTGTCTCCAACCTTGTGAAACATTACAGGAAGAGACTCAGTACTAATTATTCTCTCCAGCGTACATAAAAAAGCACTAGTTAAAAACATGTTTAAATAAAACAATATATAAACACTATCCCTGTAGGCATGAGCTCAAAATATCAAAACATTCTTGAGGGTATTGAATTTTGTGTATTAAAAGTGACAGTGACGTCTCACCGCGGGCCAGATGATGGCACCATAAGAATCAAGAGACTCGTAGATCCTGATTTCATGTCCAGCGTAGTAATGAATCTCCTTGTTAACGTTGAAGTAGAAGGTTGGCTCCCAGGCTTTCTGACGCACCACACCACTGAGCTCTGACCCATGAGACAAGAATAGCAAAATGCACTAAATTTATTTTTAATTTTTTGCTCCTCACAACTCCTCACAACATTTCAAATTTACTAACCGTCCTCCTTTCTTTTTTCTGCTTCTGTTTCCTCCTCTGTTTCTGTGCCCACTTCTTTGTCTGTACGCTCGGTTATGATTCTCTCCATAACTATAACTTTGCACTGCTAGAATGTAATACTGAATTGAGAAAAAGAAACATTATTCACCGCATGCTTTAAATGACTGTAAATTTACTGGTTGAAATGTGGCATCTGGTTCATCACTGATCACTGATATGAATAAAACGTCCAAGGAATGTTTAAACCTAGCCGATGGTTATGATGCATGCAAGTTCAACTTACTACAATGTACAAATATTTGATATGTAAATTTGAATCTTGAAGCCATAAATGTTTAAACCACACTGTACAATGCTTCCTGTTTGTCAAAAACACACAAAACTCATCATGTAAGGCACTAATGTACTGCATTAAAACCCCCAAAACTCTCAAGCAAAACCCGATAGATGTAAATGATACCAACAGGTCGATCCATCCTGCAAAGGAGACGTAATCCACACCACACATACCTTCAGTCAGCAGATTCCCAGACGTCTTCAGGTAACCGTGTCCTAACTGCATTATCTAGCTTCAGCCAGACAGAATTATAGAGGTCCAGCATCATAGCAGACACTCCCAACATTACACGGTGCCCAGATTAAATTTAGAAATAGATATATGAAACAGGCGCTCGCACAAAGATCCACACAAATGCGAGAGATTTCAAAAAACACGAGGGGAGGTGGTTCTATTTATGGAAACTCTTGACTGATATGATCATCATTAGTACTTGATGAAGTGTGATGGTATGATCAGTCATATTTTGACACGAAATGTAGACGACAATGTAAAGATTAATATAACGTGGATAACACAAGCAGGTACAGTTGCAATCAAAAGTATTCAACCCCCAGAGCAAATCAGGTTTATTGTCAAGATGTACAGACTTTCCTGTCATCGCTGTTTGCGATGAACAAATCCAACTGAGGCGATCGAAATAGTTCAACATAACGAATGCTTCAAGTAGTTTCGCCAAATTCAACTGAAAAAAATGAATATGATTCCTCCAGTTTCAACATTATTCAACCTCCTGAATAGAATCCCTCACAATAACACAAATATGCAAAACAGGTGTTGTCTCAAGCACACCTGATGCAACTAATCAAGAGCTTCATTAGCTGCACCAGGAGTGCTGGAGCTGGAACACATGAAATACCTGAAATGGCAAGAGGCAGAACATATATGACACTGAAGTTTCAGTGAGCACAGTGAGGTGCGTACTTAATGCAGAAGGTTCCCATACTAGAACTCCAAGACGTTCACCACTACTGACCCAAAAGCACAAGAAAAGTCGGCTCAAAATCATATCGATAAGCCACGGAAATTTTTGGATTCTGTTCAGTGGAGCAATGAAACAAAACTGGAGGAAGAAGAATGAATAGAGAACACTCTGTCCACAGTCAAGCATGGTGGAGGTTCGTTGATGCTCTGGGGCTGCTTTGCATCCTCTGGCACTGAAAACTGCAGCGTGTGGAAGGCCAGATGGATTCATTGAAGTATCAGGAAATCCTAGGAATAAACGTCATGCCGCCTGTGAGGAAGCTGAAGCTTGGGCTTCACTGGACCTTCGAACAGGACAATGATCCCAAGGGTACCTCAAATTCCACCAAGGCTTGGTTGCAGAAGAAATCCTGGAAGATTCTACAGAGCCATCACAGTCACCTGACCCCATAGAAATTCTCTGGTGGGATTTGAAGAAGGCAGACAAACCCAAGAATATTACTGAACTGGAGGCCGTTGCTCATGAGGAGTGGGAGAAGATTCCTCAAGAACGCTGGTGTCTGGTTACGCATCTCGTTTGCAGCAGGTCATAACTGCAAAACGATGATCTACTTAAGTACTGAAGATGCTTGCCATGAAGGGGGTGAATAATTTTGAGACTGGAGAAGTCATTATAAGTTCAATTCAATTCAATTAATTTTTTTTACTTTTTTAAAAAAAAAAAAATAAATTAAAAACTAAAAAAAAAAAGAAAAAGATAGTTGCATTTGAGGTAGAATTTGGGGAAACCGCTGGAAGCATTCGTCGTGTTGAACCATTTCAATTGCTTTTGTTTGGTTTGTTCATCGCAAACAGCTGAGAGTCTGTACATTTTCACAATGAACCTGATTTGCACTGGGGGTTGAATACTTTTGATTGCAACTGTATGTAAAAATAAATAAACAAATAAATAACTAAAAAATCAAGGTATTTCTATTACATTATGCAATGTGTATAACGTGTTTTGGCATGAAAAAAGCTTCTGTGCAATTGCTGATGCATGTTGAACTCCTCAAATAAGAACCGGTTAGTTTTATGTAAAGTAAATGTACATCTTTTATGTTAAATCTCCTTATATTTTGTCAGCAGTCATACATTTGACATCATTCCAACTAACAATGATCTGTTTTTGACCATTATGGTTTCATATGTTGTTCACTTTTTCGGGTTTTCTGGATGTTTTGAAAAAGTTTAAACACGACTTTTATAACTGAAGGAACGGTAACTAATGTTCACATAATGCTATTCTGTTGTTTGTTTGGAATGTTGTGAGAAAAACAGGCCAAAACTTGAAGATTGAAGTGAAGAAAACCAACAGCTATTATAACATTGCATTAATATTCATCATAGCTGAACTTTCTTAGAACCTACTGAATAATTACTGAATGTTTAAACAACACTGTAGTCATAGGCATTAACATCTGGTCCATTCAGTAATCACGTCGTTTATTCTCTGTGCTGTGTATTTTGATATCTGTGTAATGCACAATTGTTTTTTTTACACTTAACGGATTGTGCAGATAGGAAACCCGATATGACAGATGTTGCGTCCATTCAGAGAGTTGGGAAATCTTAGGCAACCCTGACCCTCAATAACCTTCGCCATCTAAATTCCCTCTGCATCTTCTCCTGTTTCCCTCATCACCAAAAAAAAAAAAAAAACCCTCCCAAGAGGGCTGGCAGCCATTTTAACTCTCCAACCTTTTAGGGATGGAAGTGAGTAGGGTTCAGAGTAGATCCGTTTGCTTTAGATTAACTGTTTCGAACAGATGATACCGTGTCTGTATAGTTTGTAAACCAAGAGGCTAATTCTAAAATTCCTTTCCTAGTAACCCATCCATCCTATGTGCTGTACGTGAGTTGGGGCATGTTTACGCCTTCATGTAACACGACCAGCAGGATCTTGTGACGTGCATTACATTACAGCTCCTTAATAAATCACAGCTCCGAGCGTAATGATCTCGACCTAATGTAAATCACCAGGCTAAAACTGTTCAAAAGAATCTGGCACTAAAAACTCCTGAATCGGAAATCTGGGAATTTAATAAACAATTTATCCTGAATAAATATAGTTTAAGTTAGACTTAATCTGTTTAAATATAGACCAGAAAGCACACATTGATCAACACTGACAGACTTGTTGAATGCTGAACAAATGTGGCGTATGTATAATACTCTCCATGCTACAAATAATTCTTTGTGAAAGCTTTAAGTTGAAAGATATAGGGTGTGTGTGTGTGTGTGTGTGTGTGTGTGTGTGTGTGTGTGTGTAGATATTTCTGTGAATGTGAGAACACCTAATGCAGGGTCTTTATCTCTCACAGAAATGATAGGGTCCAGGAATACATTTATTTGACACTGATATATAAACCAAAATTAATTCAATACAAAATGTGTAAAAAAAAAATAAATAAAAAAAATAAATGCTGTCAATTGCGAGATGAACTTTATTTGTGATTTTTTTTTTAAAAGTGTTGTTAAAAAAATAGAAATATTAAATTTTTTATATAATCCATTTGAAAGATATCCACTTGTCATGTTGGGTGAGAGATTGCATGATGCCACGTTTTCTTTTCCAGTTCTGATACTGAATACTGAAATATTGAAATCATTTTTCAAAACTATAAACTTTATTCACAGAAGATTTAAAAAAAAATGTAATCACCGAAGGAAAAACAATGACTTGCACAAACCCCAGCTTGCACACAAAAATGACTTACATTGCTAATATAATAAATATAATAAAGTACAATAAATATAAATATAATATAAATCAGTCCAATTCTTTTTTGTTTGATACTGACCTGATACAGATACTGAGTATTAGATCGGTGCCATAAGTAGTTCACGTACAGTAAAATGATCTTTTTCTGTGCAAACATAAGTCTCAGAAATAAATGATGAATAAATGATGTTTGTAGCACAAGTACCAAATGGCTTATTTGAAAAGCTAGTTCATTCACATTTTGTTAGGAAGACACAAAGAAAACATTATCCATCGTCATGTAGAACCTCATGTATTTTACTATAAGACACTCAGATATGGTGTCTTATCACGTTGGACATGTCATTTACTCATGAAGGCTGTATTTGACTGCAGTTTTAACCTTTAAAGGGAGTGTACGAGGTGACTAGTGGCAGGACATTACAGTGAAGAATGAAAGAGGTTTTTAGAATAATCGAATCTACATGTCTGTTCATGTACATACGGTACATACTGTACATACAGTGAAATATATTGTAATCACAGCACCTTCTATACTGTACGCTCTGTAGTCACATACTACAAAAAATATTTAAGAATTTCATTCATTTCATAAGTTAATGTTAACTGGTCAATAAAACTAACTCGGGCTCTTCACATGATCCATGAACAATATTCTAACGTACTGTAATTTACTGCTGGTAAAATGATCAGAAGTGAGTGTTTTTATAACTCACTGCTATAGTGGACAGATAGGTACTCTGGTTGTAAATATACAGGATGGCCAGAAAGGTCATTTGGAAGACCGAGCGGTCCAGTGGCAAGAGCAGTCCAACTTTTTTACATTTTGACTGGCGAAGAGCAAGAGCATTACTATTTGAACTGTTCTTTTACATCCATCCATCCATCTTCTACCGCTTATTCCTGCTTCAGGGTCGCGGGGAACCTGGAGCCTATCCCAGGGAGCATGGGGACAAGGCGGGGTACACCCTGGACAGGGTGCAAGTCCATCACAGGGCACAATCACATACACACTCACACACCCGTTCATACACTACGGACAATTTACCAAGCTGCCAATCAACCTACCATGCATGTCTTTGGACTGGGGGAGGAAACTGGAGTACCCGGAGGAAACCCCCACAACACGGGGAGAACATGCAAACTCCGCACACACATGGCCCCGGCGGGAATCGAACCTCGGACCCTGGAGGTGTGAGGCGAACGTGCGAACCACTAAGCCGTGCTCTTTTACATTACACTCAATTTAATTATAAGTAGTAAAGTCGGCCTGATGTATCTCATATTACTTAAATAATAAAATGGCAAATTAGATTGTACTGTTTGGCGTAACTATCCATGGACTCCACTGGTTCTTTTTGTACAGCACAGTCATAGAAGAGACACAGAGAATAGAAACGGGGGGTGGGTTACCCCATTTATCTCCTCAGTTTGGTCTTAATAAACATTTTAACCTCTGTACAGATATAGTTCTTCCAATTTCTTGGAAATATTTGAATAGATAATGATGTGTTGTAAACATTTATGGTATTTGGCAGACACCCTTCTCCAGAGCAACTTACATTTACCTCATTTATACAACTGAGCAGTTGAGGGTTAAGGGCCTTGCTCAAGGGCCCAACAGTGGCAGCTCGGTGGTGCTGGCATATGAACTCACAACCCTCCAAATAGTAGTGCTACATCTTAACCACTTCCCACAGGTCAGTAGTAGCTCTGTACCAGTGGCATGTTGTGAGTTCAAATCCCAGGCCAGAGAGCCACAGTTCTGCTCTATAGGTTTGTGTCTGCTTTATTCAGACATACCCTATATTCACTGTTTTTGATTTATAAGCTGAAAATAACAGTGGTTTAGTGGATAGCACGTTTGCCTTGCACCTCCAGGGTTTGGGGGGTTTGATTCCCGCCTCCGCCTGGTGTCTGTGGAGTGTGTGGTGTTCCTCCAAGTACTCCAGTTTCCTCCCCCAGTCCAAAAACATGCGTTGTAAGCTGATTGGCATCTCCAAATTGTCCGTGGTGTGTGAATGTGTGCAGTTGTGCCCTATGATGGGTTGGCAGCCCATCCCGTGTGTCCCCCGCCTTGTGCCCGGAGTTCCATGGGATAGGCTCCAGGCTCACCGCGACCCTGTGTCTCACCATGTGTATGGTGCATTCACTATTTCAGAAAACCATTGTCAATTAATATTAACCTACGAAATTTGGAATATTTTTAATCGCCAAGTGAAGATTTTCACAGCAAATTTATTAGCACACCACGAATTCAGGAGTTTAAAACACACACACCCATGAACAATAACTCCCGCACGGTTGCCATCTCAAATACTACGCTGCAGCCCCAGAATGACTTTTCGAGCCTGAGACTTTCTTCTGCGCTCTGTACAGCTTAATGTGTAGGCTGGGTAAGTCATAAAGCTCTTCCAAATGAAAGCGGGCTCTAAATCGGTCCACGAAGCGATTCTCAGGGTCCATGCGGAATCTCATTGTCCAAAATATTACAGTGTCCTCTGAGCACAGGTGTTCAAACGTCTCCATCAGTTCGTTGAGGTATGGGTGGGAGTAAACAACATCGGCAGCCATGAGGTAGTCATAGCGACATGATGCGCGTGGGAATCGCTCTTCTAGCTGCTGCCCCCAGGTGAGCTCTGTCACATGTGGCTCGTAACGACAGCGCCCCCTGGTGTTGCGGCTACAGTTGTACCGCAGGTTACCAAGAATATCTGGGAGGTCGGTGGACGTCACTTTTGCACCTGTAGGTTATAAAAATGACTAAGAGGCTAAAATTAAATCTGAGACTATTGCATAGTATCCTTCTTACCTAGAAGGCTGCACACTATAGTAACCAGTCCTGTTCCAGCACCAATCTCAATGACCTTCTTATCTACAAGGTTATAGTTTTCCTGATTGGTTTCGAGAAAATGACACAACACCATGGCCTAGTAAAAAAACAAACACACAGTAAATATGGCAATTACAAGTTAATGCTTTGAATATTTGAGTCACCAAAAGAAAACTTACCGAGGGCCACAGCACAGCACCGTAACAATCAGTCGACTCTTTGATTTTAATCTCTAGATCGGAAAACATATATCCCTCCCACGCTTCGGATTTGATCAGAGATGGACGTAAATGTCTCTTCATAATAGCTGCTGCCAGCTCTGCATCTGGAGTAACTTCTGTGGCAGTAAATACAAACAACAATGGAAAAGAATATTATTCGGAATAAAAAAAACAAACATAAGGAGTACTGTAACAGACAGAGGTGGTAGAAGTACACTATTTCTTTACTCAAGTAAATGTTCAAATACTCTAAAATCTAACACAATACTCTCGTAAAAGTGGAAATATACAGTAGCTTCAAATGAGTTAAGTTCAAGTACAAAAGTCCAAACTCTTAAATCATTCCGTGATATATGTTAGAGATGATCAAATTAGATCTTGCTTGTGGAAAGTGGGCAAAGATGAAATAAAAGCCAGTTAATGACAAATATTCTATGATCTTATTCCCCAAATGTCATCTAGCATAAATCTAATGATACAAACTAGCTTGCTTGCATAATATCCAGCTAATCACAGGTACAGACAGATATTTATTTATTTCACTGGCTTAATTGGGTTCATTTTTCCCCTTGGAAGGAGTCATCAATGCCAGTCAATCAAAGTCCTCCTGAGTGACCATCCTATCATGAAATCTTTCTTTCCTGATGGGAGTGGCCTCTCCCAGGATGACCACGCATGCATCCACAGGGCACAAGAGCTTGTTTGTTGAGTATGAAAATGATGTGCGCTACCGGTCAAAAGTTTGTGGACACTCGACTGTAATGTTTCTCATGATCTTATAAATCTTCTGATCTGAAGGTGTGAGATTAAATGTTTGAAATCGGTGCTGTACACAAAAATACAATTGCACCAATATATTCATTTCTTTCATTAGAAAACTAACAGTTTATTTACAAAAAAAATATTTGTTTTAAACGGACGACTCGGACTGAAATATTCCGAAAAGCAGCTGATAAGAGTCCAGCGTCGGTGTGAACTCCTTTAATACGGTTTAAAAATCATCTCCGGCAAATTCCTCAAGAAATCGGGTGAGAAAACGCCACGAATACATTTCTGGAAATTTCTAGGCAAAAAGGGCGTCGACTTTGAAGATGATAAAATTATTTTGGATTTTTTATCACAACATAATTTCCATAGTTCCAGCTTTGTTACTCAAGAGTTTTGGTGACTTTATTATTATTCTAAAATGTGGGGAAAAAGAAATAATAATAATAATAAATAAAGAGTGTTCCTAAACTTTTGACCGGTAGTGTAAATCATAGGCTATGGCGTCCATAGTCAATAGATCTCAACCCAGTTGAACACCAATGGGAGTTTTTGGACGTGTTACACTGTGCTCTTCACCACCATCATCAAAACCCCAATTCTGGAAGTCTTTCATCCTTCCAATGAAGCTCCAGTGATGTGCAGAATCTATGTCAAGGCACATAGAAGCTGTTGCTGCCAGCTCATGGTGGCCTAACACCTTCCTAAAACACTTTATGTATAGTTTTCCCATTCATTTCTCACTCATCTGTACATATTTTAGTGATAAATGTTATTGCACTTATCTGATTTTTTTCTTCTTCTTGGAATTCTCAGCTCGTTTTTCAAATGTTTTGCCTCATTTTGGCTGTAGGAACTTTAAAATAGACATTTAAAAATAAATACATAGAAGGATCAGACATCACCCTGTTAGAGTTTAAATTCATTAGGGATTTGAATCTATTTATTGTTGAGGCAAAAAATTAACCTACGTGTCACTTATGGCACAACCCAAGTTTTTGGAAATCTCCTGAGTGGAAAGTACATATTTTTCTTTGTAGTACAGACACAGAGATGTACAGACACTCTTACACTCTTTAACTCTGACAGATGTGTACTGGACTAGGAAAGAAAAGCTTCTCTAGGAAAATTGTGTTGAATGAAAATCCTTCATCATTAACTGAGCAAGGGAATGATTTTGTATGAGGAGAAACCAGTGAGTATTCAAATCCCATATTATGGATCCACACCTAATTAAAAGCAATGCAGACTTCAAACACTTGATAGTTTTGAACTTTATATATACTACATAAGAACAAGTATGGAAAAATTGATACTGGGTCATTGGACCAAACTACTAATTAACAATATAAGTTAACTAGTTAGTTAGAGTTATAATTCACCAAAAGTTCCACTGAACTGAAAGCTCTTCCCCCTTCATTTTTATGAAATTGAAATGAATCGAACCAAATTGCTTTCGCACATTCGAATTTCATGAGCGCGGGTTCTTTCTTTGATTACAGAAACTTTAATGTATGGGGAGCAAAGTGATATTAATACTCAGTCATTGCACAAAATTGTTTGGTCATAGTATGTATGAAAATCCGGACAGATTTGACTGGATATTTTAAATACAGCTCATAAAAAACAAACAAACAAACAAAAAATGCACAAAAACATGATTGATTGGTTTAATAGCATGGGGTGGGGGGGTGGGGGGGTATTTGAAAAGAGTACTCGGACAATCGAAGTGATGATGTTTCATTCGAGCAATCTTAAGAGTGTAATCCTTAAGTTTAAACAGAGGAATGTACCCCCAACACTAAGCTAAACAACCCGCACCCCAACGCCATTATCTGCTATTATTAGCCTGAGATTCTTTAAGGCCATAAACAGCTACAGTATTGTGTAACCTGTGGAAAAGTATCAAACATGAGGGTTATTATTCTGGAGTGCAAGCAGGTGTTCTTATCCCATGCAGTTCATCAGCTATACCATTAATCCACAGTTATATAACTGAAACATTCTTTATTTAAACTCTTATCGTCAACTTCTATTTTGAGAAAGAAGTTTCTCATTGGTAATATTTCTAAGCTGTACATTAGAACACATTGACTTTTATTAAGCTTTGGTTTACAGGCAATATGCAACCTCTAAAGAGATTAAGTTAATCTGTCCAATGTGTATGACGTTAAACACTATTCAGTTTGGATTGTGAGTTTCCACAGCATGAACATAAAGAAACAATCGATCCATGGATCAACCCACCCTGCGTCTCAGTCTCCTCTGCAAGCTCCTGCTCCATGGCTGTGTTTAGGTTCTGGCTGTGTTGAGTAAACCAAGGTAAGCCAGATTCAAAATGAGTGTCCAGTCTCTGTCCAGACTGGAGTGTTAAACTCAACCTGTCAGGCAGAGTTACAGAGAAGTAGGTCAGCCAGTGGAAGGAGACCCACCAGATAGCACAGGACAGAAATATAACCGAGGACTGAAGATACCGCTATTCATGACATGTTTCTGTGTCTCTCTCTCTCTCACACACACACACGAAATTAAGTATGACGACATGATCTTTCGATGTGATTTCCATAGATACGAAGTGAAAATCCAGATCCAAGATGGGATGAAGAAAACAATAGCTCTCTGGATAAGCTACTGGAATTGAGAGTGGGTGGGATTTCATGGCCAAATATGGTTTTGCCTTCTGCTTGTTATTAATAGCCCGCTGACGGCACAGTGACAAAGGAGAAGGGTGGGCTGTTTTATTAACTTATCTTCATCTGGTCATGAAGATGATGGAAGGAGACTTCCAGAATGATATGGGTCCCAGTGCTAGGAATTCCTGTTATTGATATTATGTGTGTGTGTGTGTGTGTGTGTGTATATAGAGTGGGTTACCAATTCTTGAAGAGTCTTTAATGGTTCATGTCCTGAAAGACTAATGCTGTGTTTGTACGAGTATGCTAGAGTTGCTTACCAAGAAAAGCAACTTCAAAGCCTATTGAAGTGCATTAACAATAAAGAAAACCAAGAAGTAACACACCACCACAATAAGGGTGTTCCACAGAAAGGTGGATCTTTTGCAGAGAGAATGGACACATTCGGTCCATTAGGACTTAGACTAAAGCAATTAGTCTAGACTAAATAGACAGACTATCACTGATGAGTCAGAACCTTGTAACATAAACATTCATTTATTGACAAATGACTAGCTCAGGAAGGGCTGTTAATGAACTGATTATTTGAATCAGCCATGTTGAAAGCAGAGAAGACATTAAAATGCGCAGGATAATGAGTAATCCAGGACTGAGGTAAGGACCCAGTGGACTACATAATGAAAGACATTACGTAGTAACAGGTCATATTGAGCAAATATTTACTGAACAAAAACTGTGGCATTCAGACGTTCAATTTTCTTGCACCACTGACATGGCGAAATTTGTCTGTCAACTGAGTTTTTTTCCCCCATTTATTTAAAAAAGTACAAGAATATACACATGATCAAATTGAACACAAACATATTACTTCAGTTTTCTGCCATAATTTAATGTTATTTCATTCACATCGTGCTTCAGTCAGCTTTTCCCTTAGAGAAATGCAAAAATAATATTGAAGTAATTATAAGTTTTTCTTGGTCTTTCCTCTTCCTCCTCTTCTTCCCCTTCCTCTTGTTTTCCCCTCAAATACAGATTGTGCGGTAACCATAGTGGCTCTATTCTTATGTTTGAGTTCATCTTCTGAACTGCTGCTGCTGCTGGATTGGGCTTTCAACAGATCACTCTTGACTGTTTTAGGCTGCTTCTCGACTTCGTCCACAATCACCTTCTCATCCGGCCTATTAGAACTCATGTCCAAGCCAATAAAACCTCCTCCGAAGATCCCTGCAGGCGTAACAGCAATTCCTTTCTCTTTGGCGTTCTTCCCTTTCTTGACTGGTGAGACCTTTTCATCTTCACTGCTCTCTGCTTCATCTGCTCCATCGCGCTCCTTCCTCTTGAGGCAGGTGACAGCTCGACGTAAGCGCTGGCTCTGGATGGCCTGCCTCTCCTGCTGCTCCAGACGGAAGAAGGAATCGATGCGCAGCTGAGTCTGAGGATGTAAAAGTATGTCGTAATGTCACTCATAAAATGACCTGCATTGATTTGAAGTTCAACTTTCTCTGTGCCCTTTGCTAGTTATAGTATTAAGCTCTGTTTAACACCACTACAGTGAGATGTCATAGGTGACCTGGCCAGGGGGTGCATCAATCTTCCAGTTGATGTCAAAAAGCAAATTGCTCAGGGAGGAAGTTGCCATGGTGTTCTGACCACTAGCAAAACTAGCTGTAGCAAGTAAGGCCTTGTCGGCCATCTCGGAGCACCTTGGCCTATTTGCTGAATTCTGTGCAAGATCGAAACAAACAATAGTAGAGATGGAAAGTTGTACAATAGATGGAGGGGCCAGTGGTAGTGGACTAGTGCACAATGTCACAGCAGGCTTCCAGCTCCATTATGGAGAACTACATTTGGCAAGGAGTTGACTTGACATCAGTAAAAAAGTCTCCCTGCTCAACTTGACCCAGATCTAGGACACCAATTCTCAACCAATTATGAACCTGCTGCATCAATGTACAGTCTCAGAAGGCAAGTTGCTCTCAGTGGATGGGCCTACCTAAAGTTCTGCGCAAAGTGTTTGACCTTAATGATAAAGTATCTGACCGTCACATCTAGTACGATGTGACAATATCATGAATGGGAAAAAGAATGGATGGCCAGATGGACCACCCTCAATTCTAGCTGGTCAATGTGTTCTAAGCTCACACTGGGGGACCATCTAGGTCTTGAACAAGCACCTACAATCGGCACATGAGCATCAGAATTGGACCATGGAGCAATGGAAGAAGGTGGACTGGTCTGAAGAATCACGTTTTCTTTTAAGTCATGTGGACAGCCGGGTGAATGTGTGTCATTTACCTGGGGAAAAGATGGCATCAGGATGCACTATGGGAAGACGGCAAGCCGGTAGAGGCATTGGGATACTTTGGGCAATAGTGGGATGCCGGGAAACCTTAAGTCCTGGCATTCATGTGGATGTTACCAAGTACACCCCTTCATGGCAATGGTATTCCATATAGGCAGTGGTCTCTTTCAGCAGGATAATGTGTCCTGACACACTGCAAAAACTGTTCAGGAATGGTTTAAGGAAAATTACAAAATTCAAGGTGTTGACTTGGCCTCCAAATTCCCCAGAACTCAATCCGATCAAGCATCTATGGAATATGCTGGACAAACAAGTCCAATCCATGGAGGCCCCACCTCGCAACTTACAGGAGTTAAAGGATCGGCTGCCAACACCTTGGTGAGAGATACCACAGCACACCTTCAGAGGTCTTGTGGAGTTTATGCCTCCATGGGTCAGAGCTCTTTTGGCGACACAAGTGGGAACTACACAATATTAGACAGGTGGTACAAACCCCAAACATACTACATCTCTCACAACTACCCCCATTTAAAACCGCAGGCCCTTTGTGAAAAGTCCTGGCACCTGTACTTTTCTCATCACTGAGGACCAGGGCTACAAAATTTCACAAAACAAAATGTCAGGAAAGCTGCAAGATCAGAAGGACTATTAGGAAGAATACTAAAACATGGTGCCAACCAACTGGTCTTATTTCACCAACTAATACCTTGGAAACACACACACACACACACACACACAGTTCCTAACTGCTTTAAAACATCAATAGTTATCAAAAACTTTCATCCCAGAACAACTCCAAGCCAAGCTTCTTCAGCTCCACCTGAAATCTATCAGTGGATTACTAACTTCCTGACAGATTGGAGACAGTAGGTGTAGACTATGTATTCCATCAGAGCCACTATCGATCAGCACTACTGTACCACAATGGTGCTTACCCATTCCTTTACTATACTCATTATACACTCATGACTGCATTTCTATCCACCCCATAGTCAAACTCAAGTCTGTGGATGCCACCATCATAGAGGGTCTCATGAAAGACAGTCATGAGTCTGCCTACCCCATGGACCCCATGGAAGTAGCATGACTTGCAGCATGGTGTGTGGAAAATAACGTGGAGCTGAACACTCAACACTGTTGGGATGTACTTGACAGCTACAGCGTCCCAACCATCATTCCCACCTGTTTATCGACAGCACCACTGTTAGCACTGTAGACCCTTTCAGATTTCTAGTCTCCACAATTACAAACACCATCGAGTGGGAGAACAACAGATGATGGTCTTACTGAGGCAGGTGAGGAAACTCAACATATCTCAGGTATCATTGAGAGCATCCTCAAATTCCTCCATCACTGTGGTTCCTTTCCACGTCAGTCCAAGAAATTATGACAATGAGTAATCTGCACTGATGAGAAGGTTAATAGGATGCCCGATCAATGAAATGTTCACCACCAGAACAAGTACCTGGGGCCAGACATATGTTGGTGCATCCGTGACCACATAGTGTGTCGGTGAATAAAGTATGTTCTCATTCTGATCCTGTAGTTTCTCACTGCTCTTGGTGTTTAGACATGATGAAATAGACCAACAGCGTTTACGGTTATTATACAGGCTGAGATAAATACAGTCTATACAGTAGGAAGTCTTTACCTGTTGAGTGCTGAGCTGTTTTAGGACTGGTTGAAGAGTTTCTTCGGTTTTCCTGCTATTCCAACCAAATCGACTATAGCAAAACTTACGACTAGTTAAGAAACACATGGTCACACCTGAAACGCTATATTTCATTACCTGCACAAACTCTTACAAATAAACCACAAATAGTACACTGAAAAGTGGTTGGGTCAAGAGCCTGGGTCAAATACATTGTCTTCCTTAATTAATGGCACCCTTGATAAAAATGAACAACAATTTATATATAAAATGAACAACACATTCAACAATTGATATTTTGAGCTCAAACATACTGTACATATTGTACAGTTTTGTACAACTATTTAGTGTTGTCACGATTCAAAATTCTCACTATATTTACAGTAATATATTATTTGACACATGTACTGGAAAGAATAACAGCACTGAGCTTTTAATGTCTAACAAGGTTGGAGACACTTGTAGAGGGATCTTGGTCCACTCTTCTACACTGAACCAGTATTGCGTTGATGTTTGACTCGTCGTGTTGCTGAGTGCTCTATCTATGGCCAAGTCTCAATCTCTCAGCGGAGGAAACCAGATGTTGGACTGAAATCCTCGTAATTAGCAAACTTCTTAATACCATCAATTTCCACTAAAACACATCTAAAGTATCACTGATCCACTGCCTTATTTACAGTGGAGTGTGAGGTACTTTTCCTTGTATGCAAACCTGTTTTAATATGACCACAATGCCAGTTGTAGTCCCTGTGATGTCTGGCGAAGCCGTATTTTGTGAGCTGCTCTGCTCTTAACAGTTCATTTTAAACTTGACACAAAACCACAAAAATAAACTAAACTGTACAATTCCTGTCCCTCTCCTTCACCATCCACCTCACTATGTGAATAGAGAGTAAAATATTGCTCAGGGGTGGAAATTTTAGCAGGTATATTTTTGAGAGAAAATACTGAATGTGGTTCTGATGAACAGTTTCCTTTATTGTCAGCGGAACATTGAAATTATTGAGTGTAATTTTAAAAGTTTATTTTATACAACCATTTTTTATGAAGGCTGCCAACAATAGGTGCCATTCTGGGACGCACTATATTTATATTTCATTATTTATTAAGAACTCATTTGTGATTATATTTGCAGGTTTGGCCCAGACTCTAAATCACCAGCTATATTAGCAAAGCTGCTTTTGAAGGATATTCTTTGAGGAGATCCAGTTGTGGGTGGCCCCAGCCAAATGAGCTCTCTGATTGGTCAACAGTGGGCTGGAGGTAGGCCTCAGCGACAGCAGGGTTGGGGAAGCCTGCATGAAGACTCAGGCCTTTTAGCTTTTTCTTCACCTTTGTGTGCTTAGGATCAGCAGCCAGCTTCTTACTGGTTTGAGCTTCATTCCACCACTTACTGTAGTAACCAGAGGAGAAGAGAGTTTAGAATTACTACTTAATGAGAGCAGGTACATGTCAAAGTCATGTAGTAGTGGAAACATCTTTGTTGGAGTTTCCCACTAAAAGCTCTGACCTGAACTGAGTGAGAGGTTCTAAACCAGGCCCAGGGAACTCGTTCAGTATTTCCATGCCTGTGACGTATCCAACTCCTGGGATCCCCTCGGTGTAATCACTACCCAGTAGATAGGCCAGATTGATCAGCTTAGTTCTGTCCAGTCCTACATGAGGATACAGTAAGGCCGTCCTTTACAGTACATTACAAACACCGTTCTATTCATTGGGTTTAGCTTCTTATTGCATGTATAGTTCAATAGTTATATAGTAATATACTGTAGCTAACTTTACCTTCATGTTCACTATAAGTCAGATTGTATTTTTTTAAATATTTTTTATATGAGATTAATTTTTAAAACAAAACTTTGTATTTTTTGCTCAAATGAATATAAAATATTAAACTAACCGTTATAGAGATTATGTTCTAGTCATTTTTACCTGAGAGTACTGGGTACTATGATGGTGTGTAAAAATGACTGGTCTTTGCATATATGAAGAAAAAAAAAATGATTATAGTCCTTGTCATTTCTCCCATCTCTTATTTGCACTCCCACAACACACACCGGCCATCAGCCACAAGCAAAGGGATGGCTTTTGTATATATTTATTGTTTAAACAACTAATAACCAAAGAATATTTTCCAAAATCATTGAGATTCTTAAGCAGTTCACAATATATGAGGGTTGAATGTTGAAAAAGTCCTTAATGGTTATAGTGAGCCTCACCGAGCTGGTTTTGGATATCCAGATACTGATAGTGTTCCACGTATTTGTTGCTGCTGAAGAAATTTTTGTAGACGTGTCGTCCTCCGAACAGCCAGACGTCGCTGTCGTCAGTGATGGTGCCGTGCGTCTGGTCCGTCCGGTCCAAAGTTGCACACTGAGCTTCCGCTTCCATTGGGGCAACGATGAAGGGCACACCGAACAACCGCAACAGTTCCTGATCCGATCAAACACGGGAGAGAGCTCAGTCTGATCCATTCATTTGAAAAGTGAGAATTGATTAAACAAGGTTCGCTCTTACTTGGTTAGAACTAAACCTTGTATGGTGGATGCTCCAAATAATCTAAGCCTAATAATAGAAGTATTTAAAAATGTGGTTATTTTTAACAAAAGAAAAAAAAATATGATAATTGACATGATGATTCCTTCTATGAGATGTTAGTTTAATATTTATAGAAGGAGTCTCCGGTGTCAGAAAAGCTGTTTAAGTTGAACTACAACCATCCATACAGTAGTTCATTCATTCTTCTTATAGAGTTCACTTTCTATATGTTAAAGATGATTATCCAAAAAGGAAATGAATGTGTCATTATACACACACACGCATCTCAAAAATTATAATATCGTGGAAATTTTTCTCCCCTGTAATTTAATTAAAAAAAGTGCAACTTTCATAAATTCTAGATTCATTACACATAATGTGAAATATTTCAAGGCTTTTTTTGTTTTAGTCTTTTATATATATATATATATATATTCAAATAAAGAATTTCTAATACAAAAATGTCGACCTGAGAAAAGCTCTAATCAGATAATTAACTCAAAATATCTGCAAAGGTTTCCTGAGCCTTTAATCTCTCAGTCTGGTTCAGTACACAATCACAATCACGGGGAAGATGAAAGTAAATGTTGCATTTCATTTGGAAATCAAGGTCCCAGAGTCTGGAGGAAGAGTGGAGAGGAACAGAATCCAAGCTGCTTGAAGTCCAGTGTGAAGTTTCTACAGTCACTGATGATTTGAGGTGCCATGTCATCTGCTGGTGTCGGTCCACTGTGTTTTCTCGAGTCGAGAGTCGATGCAGCGTCTACCAGGAGATTTTAGAGAACTTCATGCTTCCATCTGCTGACGAGCTTTATGGAGATGCTGAGTTCCTTTTCCAGCAGGACTTGGTACCTGCCCACAGTGCCAAAACTTCTAGTAACTGGTTTACTGACCGTGGTGTTACTGTGCTTGATTGTCCAGCCGACTCGCCTGACCCGAACCCCATAGAGAATCTATGAGAGACACCAGACCCGACAATACAGACGAGCTGAAGGTCGCTATCAAAGCAACCTGGGCTTCCAGAACAAACACCTCAGCAGTGCCACAGGCTGATCGTCTCCACGCCACGCCGCACCGATGCAGTAATTCATGCAAAAGGATTAAAACCACGACCGAGTATTGAGTGCACAAATTAACATACTTTTCAGAAGGACAACATTTCTGTATTAGAAATTCTTTATTCGAATATTTTGAGATACTGGATTTTTGATCTCCGTGAGCTGTAAGCCGTAATCATCAAGATTTAAGCAAAACAAAAAAAAGTTTGAATCTTCAATATATGAAAGTCCCACTTTTTGAATTAAATTACGGAAAAATCCTTTTTTGTGCCCTTTTGAAACCCGTATCATCTTTGACCCAGTTGAATGGCAGAGGTCTCCTGCTTCAGCTCCAAAGCAATTCCTGCTGCATCAATCAGGGAGGCCTATTTTCAGTGTGACCTTGTTAAGCTCTCCAAACGAGTGCAATTTAAAATAAAAGGATCAATTACAGAAATAACAGCAATGCTAATGCCAGAAGTGTGGGATATCTGAGGAGAGCCAGGGGTTTCCATCAACAGCTTATTATCAGGAATAACATGCTAAAGATAGATTCTGATCTCACTTGTGTTTGTTGGGAGAGAAGCTGCTCAATGTCCTTCCAGCTTGCACATATATTGACAGCATTAACAACTAGTGTGGATGTTAGATGCCTTCCCAAACAACACCACCTCACACACAGCCATTAACATCAACAGCAAAGAAAACAGACACTAGACACTAAACTAGTTCATCATTTCTACCAAATCGACGTGTCTCTATATACTAGGACAACAGCAGCAGATACCCAACACTGGGCCTTGTTTAACCTGCTCGCCAGTAAGAACTAGAATATTATCTATATTATCAATATTATTCAATTGTTATAAATATATATTCAACTAAATAAGAAGAGACAAAAATCTAGTGGAATGATGTTAAATTAAAGGCATTATAATTGAACTTCCTTAAACCTAATTTCAGACAAAATATGACTTTTGAAGGACCAGTGGACAGCTTGGGTTCCTCAAGGGTTCTTTGGGTGGTTAATAGTTCTTAGATTTCTGAAGGGTTCCATTTGGTTCTTTCCATCAGTTCTTTCTACATGTAGCATCTTTTCCAACAATTATACGTGTAACAAAACAGTAACATAGACAGAGCACACACAAGCAAGTTCTTTTAAAACACACCCACCCAAACACCCACACCGACACACACAACCACACACACCCACCCAAACACCCACACACACACATTAGTCTAGCATTATTAACTGAAAGACAGGAAACACTGCACCCCAGCAGCACTACATTTAAAATGCTGATAAAATCCCTTGAAGTAGTCATGGAAGAAATGTGTCCTTTTTTTGTAACGGTAATGCTCTAAACATTTCCCCAGACCAATCCTACAATGAAGGGACATCATCAGATATGCAGTGCTTGTGGACTGAAAGAGAACTCCGGTGTTACTTTTAAGGGTATTGCTCTTAAACCCTCATAGCGGTGGAAGAGCGTACACAACTGTGTGAAGGGTTTATCTGAACGGTTTGTCCTGCAAAGTTGTGGAAAAGTACGATTCTGTTGTGTACCGTTGTAGATAACGGACATGGCTTCAGTTTATCGGTGATTTACGGCCCTCACCTGGCTCTCGTGGCACATCTGTCCTGTAACTGTCGCAGCGCTGCGCTGCTGCTGCTGTTGCTGCCCGCGCAGGGTGCTCTGCTCTGCCTGGAGAGTTTTCTCCAACTGTACCAGCTCCTCCTGCAGGACACACACACAGACACACACACACAGACACACACAGACACACACAGACACACACAGACACACACAGACACGTTTTGTTACACGTATAAATGATGACAGAAATCATTCTTTTAAAATTATTAATGATTGGATCACATTAAAGGGGTCATATGATGCTTTTAAAAAGTTTAAAATATGTTGTTTACTGAGTGTAATAGAAATGGTTAACATGATTTATGCAAAAAAAAAAAGAGACATTTTTCACATACTGTACATTATTGCAGTACCTCTATTCCCAGGTTGCCTGAAACACTCCTACTGAGTTCTGGTTTCTAAAAAGCCCCTCCTTCCGAATAGCCCGGAGTGCTCTGATTGGTCAGCTGACCCATTGCGTTGTGATTGGCCCAAAACCTCGAGCATGTTTCATAAATGTAACGCCTCTCAGCATAATGGCGAGCTTCAGCTTCCAAGGATTCTAAAGCAATTCTAAGCCCCTAAACAACACCGTTAATAACGTCGTCGGTTTCACCGTATCAGATTCTGAAAATGCGGATGAACGAGCAGATCAATCGGAACCAACTTTTGGTGGGAAGTTTTTATTTTGGAACCCTCTTACCTCCAGATACGATGTAAACAGGGTTTAACTTGGCGTATGAAATCGATAGACCAAAAGACTCAAAATACAGACAGGTGTGTCACGGGAATGTGCGTTAGTCTGCAGGTTTACAGGTGAACATTCCCACAGCGGAATACCAAAACGACTTCAACACAGTAACTTTACCTGGCATGTTAGCAGAGGTCTAAACCTGAACCCTGGACTCCAAACACAAAACTCCACATTTGAACAGCAGATACCTCATAAAATAATCAAACACACTTGCAGGGTCTGATTCAGAAGCACGAGATTGTCAGAGCAAAGTGGGAAATGCCCCAAGTGTTCAGGACTAGCCTTTGTGTATAGCCTGCCTTGCACTCTCCCAGGTTCAGGAAGCTGTCCGCCGTAAAATTAAAAACTTTTGGGTTGTCCTGCTATCAGTGAATCCTAATTTCGCCCGTTTTCAAAAGGCAAAACAAACGGGGTTTGCTTTCGCACCGAAACACGCAGCGTCTCCGCAATTCACTCAAGCCTCGCCTTCTTTCTTCATGCCTACCTTTGGTCAGGAACATGCTAATATTTCAAGCAGTGACGTAGATATTTCTAACTTAAAAGCCTCAAAAAGCTGTACAATGATTTGTCTGAACGAAGAAAGAATGGAACGTGATGGAATAAGCGTACCATGTCAATGTTGTCCCATTCACTGGGTGTAGGAACAGCGGTCGCTTCTCGAGAGCTTTCAGCTTCTTGTTCTTCCATTGTACGGTTGTTTAATGACAGAGTTCCGTCACTTGACTCGTTCTCTTGGCTCTCCTCTTCATCGCTTCCCAGCACCTCCTCTTTATTCCTCATTTCTGCCAAGTGTTCTTCTGATTTGGTTCCTGAATTATCCGATTCAGACATCTCTTCCCCTTCTGAAACCTCAACGAAACCTTCTAACCAAAACAAACCAAAAACCCCAAACTCATTACAATGGGCACAAAAAAAAAACACACACTGCATTAAAAAACAGACTTTAAAAAGATCATGAGCTCCCCATAAAAGATAGAAAAGATGGATAAAAATGAATCTCCGTGCCTTAGTAAACCTCGGTTTTATTGACTGTATTTGCATACTGGAACATGATTGGCTGTTATATTTTATGACGGAATAACACTTGCAAAGACACACGTTCAACACTAATTCCAATTTTTCCAGCTCTGGTATGTTTAGCTCCCCCTCGTTCTTAAACCAAGATGGCAAAATCTCTGCACTGAGCTTTTCCCACTCAGTGCAGATATATATATATATAAATATTGGCATTTATATATATATTATATTATATATATATATATATATATATATATATATATATATATATATATATATATACACACACACACACACATTGCACGACTGTGAAATTTACACAGATTTACAAAATGACAATAGTTTGAACACAAAGGCACCCCCCGAATATATTTATATGCAATCAGTGATAGTTTGCCAGCTAAAACAGTTAGATCATATAAAAAATAATAAATATTATCAACTTTGTACTAACAACAATAAGGTCTTAGTCCATATTGCAATTTGCATAGACACACAAGTCTCCTCAAAAAGGCTTTTTATTGCTTGTCTTTTGTTTTTGGAGCACTAAATGGTCTACGCAGAACAGGTCTGGGATTCCCGTTTAGAAAATATTTTAAAAATGCTGTTCTAAAGTAAGAACCAATCAACCCTTGGTGGAGAAATGAGGAATCTGTAAAAATGTTTAATCTTAGTGGTTCTACAAAGCACTTTACACTGTGTCTCATTCACCCATTCACACACACACTCTCACACAAACACACACACACCAGTGGTAGCAGAGCTGCCATGCAAGGTGCTAGCTTGCCATTGGCAGCAACTTGGGGTTCAGAGTCTTGCCCAAGGACACTTCTGTATGTGGAGTCACGTGGGCTGGGAATCGAATCGCCAACCCTACGATTATCGGACAACCCGCTCTACCACCTGAGCCACTTCAAAGCAAAGAAACATTGAGAAACACCTTACAGTAGCATGTAGACAATCAGACATACCTTCAGAGCTGCTGTCCTCCTCTTCAATCTTTACAATCATGAGCCCATTTCTCCCCTCTGTCAAGTTAACGTTCAAACTTCCTTTCTGCAGGAAATTGTTTTCGGAATTACAACTCGAGTCATGATCTTGGGGCAAGTTGTCCTCATCAGACTGTAGAGCTAAGGCACCTTTGGCATGCTCTTCTTCCTCAGTATGTGTCACAGCTTTGAACTCTTTGCTCCTTACTCCAACTGCCATTTCCTCCCCTTCAGAGCTGCTCAAGAAACCCACATGCCCCACCTGCTTAATCCCGGTAAATGACTCGTTTTCTCCTAAGGCTCTCTGAATACCCAGCAAAGTCTGCGGAGAAACTCCACCTGCTTCCTGAGCCTCATCCAAGATGTTCCTTTCGACCCTTGTGCTTTCTGTTTGATCATCATCATCATCAGAGCTACTGACAATGACATACTTCTGCTGCTGAGATTGAACCTCTTTGCAGGGGTCTTCAGATACATTGTTGTCCTCAATCAGAGCCCTCTGAATGGCCTGCAAGGTGCGAGGTGACACGCCACCGTTTCCATCTTGAGAACTTGCTGTTCCACATCCATCTTGGATCATTTTCTTAGAGCCCAATTCATCTTCATCCGAGCTGCTGTCCATCATGGCTGCCTGAATGGCCCGAAGGGTTCGTGGGGAAGGAGGCGCTCCGTCTGAAGGCTGTTCCTCGCTACAAATGATTGGTTTTGGAGTTGTTGTTGAAGAAGAGGAAGAACTCGGCTCGTTTTCCTCACGGATGCCATCTGATATCGGGCGCCAGAGCGGTTCTGGCCTTCCTTTGAGTTTCCCTTTCCTTGACCAAGGGCCACAAGACCAGGGATCTGGGGCTGGATGGCTCTCCGAAGTCTCCGAGCTCTTTCGGGACCCTGCACGAGTACAGAAGCAAATTCATTGAACATTTTCGTCTAAACAACACCGGTCTTCCTTCTTCATACTAGTTGGAAGGGATCAATGGAAGCTTGCATACTAAATGCCAAAACAGCCAGAACAGTTTGATGATTTCCCAACCCATTACACAGACAGCTTCTAACTAAGGCGGACCTTCCTGTAGGCTGTATATTGGCTTTTTAGATAGGACCTTATGCCTAGTCTTAATTGTCAACATTCATGTGAGACTAACTAAGCAGCCTGTGTTACCAAGTAAAACTGCGAATGACTGCAAAACAGAACAACGTATACACACGGGGAAACCTTCTGAGCCAGGTGGATAGGGCACATCCACTCAAGAAAGGCATCTGGACAGCAGACATCCCATTCTTAAGTATCTGTTTGGAATGGTATCAATCTTGACTTGTTTGGAGAGGACGCTTGGAGGATAACCCTCTACCTTTTAAAAGCCTGTTCCCTGTAAATATAACTCCAGTGCAGTGAACAAGCCATTGTTTAAAATGACTAGCATTGATTCATATGCCATCTGATATCGGGCGCTCTGGATCTCTGGATCATTCCAGAGTATGACTGTACGCCTGCTCCGGTCCACACTGTACACTTTGTTTACAAGCAGCAGGTGAAACAGTCTTAAAACCAGTCAAAACTGCTTTTTTGCAGACAAAAACAAAAAATCTGAACAAAACAACTGCCTATAGTCACTGCGACTGACCTGGGAGAGAAAGCGTATATCGTGCCTCCCACTCAGAGAGCGTGGACAATTTTGCTCTCCTAGCTCCTGCCTACAGATGGCTGTGGCATTGTCAGGATTCGATCTCCCAGCGATGGGGTGAACGCTTTTCTGTTACACCACTCAGGAGCCAAAACTGGCCTTTATTATTTTTTTTACCTTGCTGATACAAAACAATTAACAAGTATAAAAAAAAAGTCTCGCACTTCCGGGGCTGGGGGTTCGAATCCTGCCTCCCCCCTGTGTGCACAGAGATTGCATGTACTCCCCGTGCTTCGGGGTTTCCTCCGGGTTCTCCGGTTTCCTCCCGCAGTCCAAAGACTTGTGCTGTAAGCTGATTGGCGAGTCTAAATTGTCTGTAGTGTGTAAATGGGTGTGTGACTGTACCCTGTGATGGGCTGGAACCCCATTCAAGGTGTCCCCCATCCTGCCCCCCCCCCCCTGTGTAGGATCAGCGGTACGGAAAACGGATGGATGGATGGATGGAAAATGGATTTCCATTATCGAAAACAAAATTCAATTACTTCCACTTGCTTCTAAATGTCTTCTGACTTTTTTATGCTTATGTTCTGCGTGCGTGAGTGTGTGTGTGTGTCCATCCGTCCATCCGATATTCTTTTTTATCTCAAGAACGAGTGTTTGTAGGATTTATACGGAATTATCATCATCATTGTAACCAGCAGATTCGATTTGGATTTGATCCAAACAGGGCCAAGGTCACAGGAAGGTTAAAAGTATGAAATGGTTTTTCGTCAACACCTTCCTTCCTGTTTAAAAGTATAGAATTGAAGGATATTTAGATAATTGTGAACGTACAGGATTTAGTGTACTAGAGCAGGGAAATCCCCAAACTGTGCTGGACTCCAGGATCTTCCAGGGTTCCACGAACGACTCTAAATGAAAGTAAAACCGACTCTCTGACCTTTGACGAGAATATAGTGTGAAGAATCCTCAGATAGGAGACGGCGTGACTCGACGTTGTGCTCGTCACTCTGGCCGTACTCCTCCTCCACAGCTCCACATCTTCTCTGGCTCATTTCTTTCTGCACACCCTCTAGACGTTGGTTCAGGTTATTCCTCTGCAGCAGCCCTGCCAGCTGATACTGAGAGAAGTCCCCTGACTTCTGCAAGGACACCCAAAGTAGAAGTCAGCGCTGAGGACCGGGAAAGTACGTTATTAAGAACGAACGTGATGCCTGTAGTACCTCGGGAGGTTTGTGAAAAAGTGTGCGTCTTCTCTTGCTGAACTCTTTCATGTCTTTGAGAATCTCGTGCTTGATCTCTGGTGACAAGAGGTGGAAATCCTCAGAGTTTATGTCTACGGAATTGGGATCGTCGTAAATCTCGTCCTGAAAAGACAGATAGAATGTTACTAATCAAGAGCCAACCCCGGATTTTCTAATGCTAAAATTAGACCCCCTCGATCAGAGAGCATGCTTAATCTCACCTGAAATGTGTGAGAGGGCTCTTGTATCTGTGCCTCCGCGCTTTCTGGTTCTTCATCAGAACTAAGATTAGAGAAAACAATTATGTGTACAAAAAGGTTTCTATTAAAATCTAAAAATACCAACGAACCTACCTTGTTTTCTTACCTGCTCCTTTCTTTTTCCTCTACAGGAGGCAGTGCTGGTAAAGCGTACATTTCATCCACCTCATCTCTTCGTGCAGAAGAAATACTGGGAATTGTCTCTTGACTGTAAAAGGCAACAGCGCTTTATTTATTTTATTTATTTATTTTATTTTCATCATCACCTAAAATCCATTTGTACTTTGCTTTGACCTGTGGTCCCCTAGTGCAGCCTTGATGGCCTGCCTCTTCAGAAACGTTCTCAAGAGCTTCTCACGGGTTTGCTTGGACTCAAGAGCCATCTCCTCCTTCCTCTGTCTCCTGACGGCCTGAGGAATCACCAGTTTAATCATTTGTTACATACAGTATTTACTTCAAGGCCATACTGGACGTTGGTGGTCCATTTCTGGAAAGCTGGCCAATACTCACAGTAATTCCATCCACTTAAAGTAGACTTTAAAAAAAAGAGAAGACTTTAATGGTTCTTCACTGGTTCCTCAGTGGTTCTTTCGATGGTTAAGAGTTATTAGCTTCTTAAACGGATTGAACATGGAACCTCTCTTATAAGAAAACCCCTCGGTCATAAGGTTCTACACAGAACCCAGAGGAACAAACCAAAGTGCTCAAAGGAACCTTTTTATAATGATTTCTATTCCTTTGTGATGTATTAACTCAAGGATAGCAATCTGGTGAAACTGGAGCGTTATTCTACATGCTTGAGAATGAATACATACCAGGGTCTGTCTCTTGAGCAGAGGTGCATCTCCATCGTAAACAAAGACAGGCCTGATGCGGAAGAACAGCAACTTGCACAGCCGGTGGAACAACGTAAGAAGGTGGGCGTTGTGGACGTTGTTGCCATCGCGATCCCGCACCCCTTTGACTGCTTGGTTTAGCCAGATGCTGATATCTGGGAGTTACTAGGTCAAGGATGTGAAAGACATACCGGTGAACAATGCAAAGTGTCACATCGTTGTACGGGAATATCTTCTGGATAATCCTTTTAGTTACGCACTCGGCGACTACGTTCACATCCACATCAATATTACGATACTGATCAGAATTTGGCGATATTCTAATTAGCATTGAGTCACGTAAACGCCGCAATCCGATTACGACAACATTCTGATTCCCACTCCTAGAATACGCCTATTGCATGTAAACACCTTATTCAGAAAATCCACTGAAAGGAGATACACTCGCATGCTCACTCCGCAAGGAATTCTGGGTAGCGACAGCAGCATCTTCCAGGAAATAATGCGGGGAAAGAAAAGCGCATACTTACAACAAACGTGTATACAGAAATATTCCCATGCCTCTACGCATATAAGCGTCGTATTTCGGAATACGGACGCAACCCGAACATGGACTGTCGTTTTGGTAGCATCGTGCAAATACGTTTTTTATTAAAACGGGCAGCATGGTGGTGTAACGTGTGACATTGCTACACTTCCACCGCTCTAGGTTCTGATCCTGAGCTCGAGTTATGTTACAGTTCGTTCAGTTGTATGTGATCTCCCTGCGTCCATGTGGATTTCCTCTGGCTTCTCCGGTTTCCTCCCGCTGTCCAAAGACATGGCAGCAGGAGAAGAGGTTATGATAAAGACGTTAATACGTGTCTGTGTGGTGTCCTGACATGGACTGATGTCCCATCCCTGGGTCTGTTCCCACCGCATGCCCAGTGATCCCCCACCACAACTGGGATCAAGATGAATGAATGAATTGATATTAGGTCGAATGAATTACAGGTAATTAGGTAGAACTACAACTGTCATAGATGTAACCAATCAGGCAATTAATCTAAAAAAAAAGAAAAGAATTTGACCATTTATCAGAATGGCTTTCACTGATTAATTTAATTTAAATGTGCTGCTCAAGTGTATTTGTACAGCGCTTTTAACAGTGGACATTGTCTCAAAGCAGTTTTACAGAAATATATAAACACAGGATACAGATTTTAAGTGTGTGGATTAATCCCTAATGGTGGTGACAGGGGCGCACGGTCTCTTAGTGGTTAGCACGTTCGCCTCACACCTCCACGGTGTTAGGGTTCGATTTCCGCCGGCATCTCTAAAGTGTCCGTAGCGTATGAATGGGTGTGAGTGTGTATGTGAGTGTGCCCTGCGATGGATTAGCACCCTGTCCAGAGTGTACCCCGCCCATGCTACCTGGGAAGAAGGAGTAAGAGGTAGAAAGGTAGAAGGATGGATGGTGGTGATGGTGGTGAGGAAAACACCCTAAGATGATCTGAGGAAGAAACCTTAAGAGGAACCGGACTCGGAAGGGAACCCGTCCTCGTGCTCTTCCATGGGTATAGAAGATACAAACTTCTACATGTGCAGCATCCAAATATATGAAGAATATGAAGAAGTTTATAACTGTTGAAAGGATACCGACTGCCAGGATCTTCCCCTCAAGTGTTTCCGGGTTGATTGGCTTTCCTGTGCTCTGCAGTAATTTCCACAAGCCATGAACTCCCATTGCAGTCCCTTCTCAGGTCTGAGACAGACACAGCAAGAGTCTCTGAGCTGTTCCTCTAGACATAATAACTTACACACATTATAAACACATCTGTGTCTCGTTGTCCTCTCCCTCTATACCTTCTAAATTAATAATTATTTACATTGGATGTATTAATAACTATAGAATTCACAACACGCATTTACTATTTGTTCATAAATTAAAAAAACAAAAAACCTTTGTTTACGTAAACCCAGTAGCGTCCGTTCCCTGAGAGGGTCCTCCTGGAAACACTTCCAGTGTGAAATAGTTCCTACGAGACCGGCTTTTTTAAAATTTATTATTGCGGTTCCGATTCGAGTCGGATTATGAAACAGAAACTGATGACACGCGAGCGTTCAAATGTATAAAGCGCAGGATAATAAACACGGGTTAATATATAATAAAGATACATCGTTGAAATGTGTTTTCGAGTGCAATCCGGTAGGTGGCGATGAACAACATGTCGTCTGGGAGGGACAGGAAGTCAGGAAATGACGAGTTCCGGGTGAAGGCTGTGAGGTACGTGGAACGATTGATTGTGTTGTTGATGTTTGCGCTGGAATATATTAGCCTAATTTAATGTCTCTGTAGTTAAAATAGAAAAAGAAAGAAGAGGTTTTGTTTTATAGTAAGGGCATTTAGTTTTATTCCCTGACTCGCATGATATCTGAGTTTATCTCTAATCGATCATTAACAGCACCAACAACAGTCACACAAGTCATTACAACAACAACAACAACAACAACAACATAAAGCCGTGCATGTGTTTAAATAAACTGAATGGTGTTACACATGATCACTCCAGCTAGTTATTTCGAGGCCCACCTTTGTACCACGTGTGTATCGAGATCACTTTAAAACGGATTATTAGGAAGTGAGATTCCTGAATCACTCCCCAAATGATTCCGTTTCGATTCAGGAGTCACGAGACTTTTTGATTCATCAGGAATCTTTTGGAGCTGATTTTGACCTCTGTACTGTGCATTAGGGTTCTCTTTCCACTGTGACCACTTGTTGGTCACTAAAGTCCCCACGAAGTCAAAATGGACGTTTTAGTATGGACTTGGCTATCTAAAAGTTAGTGCGCTCCAAAACAATGACAGAATTCACATTTAGAAAATATACGCTTTCAAAATGGACAGAGTCTCTCTCTCTCTCTCTCTCTCTGCCTCTCTATCTCTACCACTGATACGGAAAAAACTATTTTCATGACGTCATTCTGCACTTCAGCTTCTCATCAGATTTTTTTGTCCAATCAAAAGCTCTCTAGAATCTGAAGTGTCCTGCCGTAGACATAAAAAAAATTAAATAGACCCATGTATGACTTAGCCCAGGCTGTGAGCTGAACTAAATACTAGTGTATATTTAAAAAGGGGGAGGAGCCACTCAATATGTCCTGCCCTGACTTCCTGTTTCAGTGGAAATTGTTAACACATTGAATAACGCTCCGTGTTACAAACACACACACACACACACAATTACTCATTATGTTACTTCTGTTCTGAAAAAGTACTGTACACTTTGTACTCTACCATCTAGTGTGTGCAGTCTAGAAAGGTAATATCATCTCAAATAGAACAGTAGAGGTTTTTTTTTACTAACCGGAAGTACAAGCTGCGCACGCTGGCATAAAGCAGACACCCAGGATGACCGACAATGACTTTCTTCAGTTTACTTTCTGTCAGCGTTACCTTTTATTCACTACATTAAACTACAGTCCTAAATTAATATATATTCTGCTGTGTGTGTTTGTGTGTGTATTGGGTTCTTTTCTGTTTTGTACAAACAGTTGTGTACACTTTTAGTCTTACGTTTATATTTGTAACACTCAGTTTGTGCATTTTATTTTAAATAGACAAAAAAGGTACTGAAAGTTAGCCCCGCCCCATCCGATTAATCGATGATAATAATAATAATAATTATAATAATAATCAGTTAACTAATCGATTATTAAATTATTGTTAGTTGCAGCCCTAATATATATATATATATATATATATATATATATATATATATATATATATATATATATATATATATATATGTATGAACACAGAGAGGATATAAAGGAGTTTTTGTGTTTAGAATAAAGAACATACAGCAAAGAAGACATTTTTAGTATTTCTCTGCGGTCGGGACTAGGCTTTTAAGCATGATCTGCTAGCGTGAGGTTATTGCTGCATATAAAATGGTGCCCTAAATCATATAATCTCCATGGAGTGTGCACTTTGGTGGTGCATGTGAAGTGAAAATGCCTCCCTTACAAGTCCTCAAGGGTACATCAATTCAAACTGGGACACCCCGTCTCCTATACCGTTCACTATTACATTACATTACAAAGGTGCGTTTATTGCCTAATAAGCGTGTATCAAAACAGAAATAAGTAAAGTAGAAGAAGTAAAGTAATGCATGTCGCTTCACATGGCTCATTATCCCCCATATTTAACACATTATGTATTCATTTTCTAGGTATGTGTCCTTAAAGTGATATTACGTGTAGGCGGGTCAGAATTTCCAGCAGACACTCATCAAATGCTGGTTCTTTGGGGATATATTGTACTCTGTAGTTTTGTTATTTGAGTCGAGGTATTATTTCTTCTTATTATTATTATTATTAATAATAATAATAATAATAATTTAGCATCAGTGACCCAAT
>CM022772.1:8150165-8195165 GCA_012411365.1 Ameiurus melas | reverse complement strand
ACGCTCTGGAACTGAAACTCAGTGGCAAAAGTCTAACATCCATCCATCCATCTTCTATACCGCTTGTCCTACTGAGTCACGGGGAACCTGGAGCCTATCCCAGGGAGCATGGGGGACAAGGTGTGGGGGACACCCTGGACGGGGTGCTAATCCATCGTAGGGCACAATCACATACCCATTCATACACTGGACACTTTGGACATGCCAATCAGCCTACCGTGCGTGTCTTTAGACTGGGGGAGGAGCAACAATCTACCACGGTCTTTAAATTTTCCGTTTACGTTCGCCGTTCTGGCACGAATCTCTCGAGTGGGCGGGTTTAACAGCGATTTGCTCTCATTGGCTAGTGAGATTCCGATTGACCGCTCCCTGACCAGGAAGTAGACGCTTCAGTGGTGCAAATTTTGGGAGAGTGTCCTGGATGCGGTTCTCTTGTTTTTTACTTTGCAGTGGAAATGACTTTCTTAATTTTCTGGAGGTTTGAGTAGTCTCATGTGACTATTTAAATGTTTTAATTTATTTACATGAGCTCTCGGGAGCGGCACGGAGCGTCGTCGTTGTCATAGTCATAGTCCTCCTCCTCAGCTGGACCCTCAAGCTGTCGATCCAGATCTCAATAGCCAATGAGAGTAAATCGCTATTAAGCCCCGCCCACATGGGAGAGCTGTGCCAGGATGTAAATGAAGACTCCCTCAGCAGAGCATTTATAAAGCATGATTAGGGAAAAGGAAGCTGCTTGTTTATTCGAAGACCACGTTAAAGTTTTGCCACCGAGTTCACTGTGTTCGTTTCTTAAAAAGTTACGTTCAGCACTTTTGGCACAAGTTTACTTCCATTAACAGTTGTGCCCAAAAGTTTGTATACCCCTTGCATTATCTGTTAAATCTTACTGTTAACAAAAGACGGATGATAAAAATCCCATGTTGTTTTTTTATTTAGTCCTGGTACATTAAGAGCCAGGGGGTGTAAACTTTTGAACAGGATGATCAGTGTAAATTATTTTGTTTAAATATTTTTTTTTTCATGTAGTACTGCCCTTCGGACACGAATAAAATAGTCACGTCTCCCAGAAGACGATTAAATCCTTAATTTATTATCCTGTTCAAAAGTATACACCCCCCTTAATGTATCGTGTTGCCTTCTGGAGCATCAGTGAATGTTTGCACCTTTTGTAATAGTCGTGTACGAGTCCCTCAGTCATCCTCAGTGTGAAAAGATGGATCTCAACATTATATAGGTGCTGTTGGAAAGGGGTGAAATATGTAGAAGATGCTGGAAAAGTAAAGAAAGTGCAGAACCTGGAGGGTTTTTCTGAAGAACAGTGGGCAGTTTAACTGCTCAGGACAAAACAAGGGACTCGTGAACAGCTCTCACAAAACATAATCACAGTCGTTGCTCATCCAGGTAACGACACGCAGTATTAATAATCAAGGGTGTGTAAACTTTTGGACGGAGTAATTTTTTATAAATGATCTTGTTCTATATGTAAACGTGTTATATGAAATGTATTTATTCAGGACAGCACTAAATAAACAACAACATGGGATTTTTATCAGTCCTTTTATTTTGTTAACGATATTAAGATTTAGCAGATTCCACAAGGGGTATACAAACTTTTGGGCACAACTGTACACCTGTAGTGTTTGTGATGGCTACGAACAGGAACTTTGACACTTCTGCTTGTACAGAGTCGAGAGTTTTCCGTTCTTCTCCCAGTCTCCGTGTTGTTTAGACAGAAATACTTTACAGATGTGGTGTAAGAAGAGATCAGGTTTAAAAAGAAAAAAAAACACTGGGGTTTCCCTTTAATGACACTTTCTGACACACTTCCTGTTTTCTTTTCTTGTTCTCGTGTTTGTTTTTTCAGTCTAGATCTTTGATACTAAGTTGAGTGCGAAAGTTTGCATACCCTCAGGAATGTCTGCATGTCTCCTCAGGAGACAGAAACGTACTGTGTTAGGATGTGACATTACCACAGGTCAGATCGTGTGCATCATGTATAGTAAGTTAGTCAGCATCTCTGTTCTGAATAATAATGTAAATATTCTTTAATAATGTGTTTGTCTGCGCTTTGGTCGTAAACGTGTCTCCAATCGCGTTCATATTTACATTTGCGGCATTTGGCAGACGCTCTTATCCAGAGCGACGTTTCTCATTGATACCTCTGAGCAGTTGAGGGTTAAGGGCCTTGCTCAAGGGCCCAGCAGTGGTAGCTTGGCAGTGCTGTGGTTTGAACTGCTGAGCTTCTGATCAGCAACACAGATCCTTTAAGCACAGAGCCACCACTGCCCACTACACAGTACAGGGCCCTCGACCGCGTTATTAGGACCAAGACCTCGTATCATCTGAGCAGCTTCGGGCTCCTCGCTGTAGCCCCATCACACTCCCTTCCTTCCATCTGTCAGGTTGTTCGGGTTTTCCTCCATACGTGTTATAATTCTGCTACAGTTTCCTTTTCTTTCCATATGTTAGGGATGAAAACGTTTGTCCTTGACTGCATCAGAAGACACAATACAAGGCTGTACTGTAATATAACGAAGTATAATATAACAATAGGTCCGATACTTTTTACGCTTTATAATCTAGTATTTTTACGAAAGCTGGACAGTTTGGACACGACACCGTATCGCGTTGTTGGATATTCCGATCACTTTTGTGACCTGATCAGTATTGAATCCCAGCAGCCACAGAAATAACTTCACGTCTTTTTACGGACACCAAAGCGAGAGTACAGCCGGACTCTACGGGATCTACAGGATCAGGAACCGTTGTTTTTCCCCTTTATATTGGACATTGTTGTTGTTTTTGTTTCCCTGTAACCCGAAGCTGTTGATTTGTTGATCCGCCCTGAACAGCATGCGGGTCGCCTCGTCTCGCCTCGTCTTTGCAGTTATTTGTACACACACACACGACGTTTCAAAACGCCGGCTGATGATTTCCTCGATGTGTTTGCTTGATTACGCAGTGTGTGTGTTTTTGTTGTCGAATTCTTTATCACGTCTGCATCTGTTGGGAAATGTTTTAGCTGAAGCGAACAAGCCGAGCGGTGCTTATTTATTTGTGCGCGCTACATTAGGACTCGATGAGCTGCTGAGGATTTGTGGTGAATAGTGTTGAACCTGCTATAATGAACGTGGGTGCGATCGTGTAAGTCGTTTCATTTCTACTGAACTGAGACTGTTGTGAAATGTCTCGAACACGTCTGTATGGTTTTTTGTCGTTGTGTGAAGTGACCGCGAGACCGTGTGAGAGTCGTTACGATTATTCTGTCAGAATTTTGCACCAATTAAATGCTGGCTATTGAGGAAGAAAAAAAAAGTGTGCAAGCTTTTCATTCATGTGATATTTCATTTAACGTCTGTGAATTATAAGCAGTCCGTGCAGGATTTCAGAGTTTTATTGTCTGATCGTTGTGGCCAAAAGCGTTCGATTTCACAGCGGGTTTTTCACATAACATGTTTACATAAAGTCCACAAGACAAGATAATAGCTGAATTTATAAAAAAAAAAATTACCCAATTCAAAAGTGGTTCATATTTTGTCTTCTGGGAGACATCTACACCGATCATCCTGTTCAAAAGTTTACACCCCCCTGGGTCTCAATGTATCGTGTTGCCTTCTGGAGCATCAGTGAACGTTTACACCTTTTGTAATAGTCGTGTACGAGTCCCTCAGTCGTCCTCAGTGTGAAAAGATGGATCTGAACATTATATAGCCGCTGTTGGAAAGGGGTGAAATATGTAGAAGATGCTGGAAATGTAAAGAAAGTGCAGAACCTGGAGGGTTTTTCTGAAGAACAGTGGGTAGTTTAACTGCTCAGGACAAAACAAGGGACTCGTGAACAGCTCTCACAAAACATAAAAACGGTCTCTGATCAACGCACAGTATCAAGGGTGTGTAAACTTTTGAACTGGGTAACTTTGATAAATTCAGTTATCTTGTCTTGTGGACTGAATGTAAACATCTATTATGTGAAATAGTTTATTCAGGACATGACTAAAACAACAACATGGGATTTTTATCATCAATCTTATTTTGTTAACAGTATTAAGATTTAACAGATTCTGCAAGGGGTATATAAACTTTTGAGCACAACTGTAAATGCCACTTGAATATCCTGTATGTGAATATACAGTGTAGCATTTGTGACAGTCTCGTCGACGTTTCCTTACAGAGCGGTGTTTAGTAGCAGAAGTCTGCTGCGTCCAAGGCAAAGTTCCACGTAATATGAACAGCATTCGGTTGATTGGACTTCATGATGAACTGAAGCACAACAGCAGCAAGAATTAAACCGTTTATTTGTCACACATCACATTCAGTAGACAAGTGCACTTCCTTTGTGTGGGGGATATCACCGGTGTGTTGAGGCTACTCTTCCTCCCACCAGTTTCTTTTACTCGCCACTTTACTGCGTTCCTCTAGTTTGCTTTTCAGTGCAATCCGCAGTCTGCTCTGTACAGATATGGTTTCTGCTCCCGACGTCGGTTTGGGTGTAACATCGCTTCTAGTCGGGTTTTTCTGTCTCTGTTTACTCACAAACATTTGCCTTCGTTCTCCCTCGGCGTTCCCTCTGAACGCACCCGTTGACTTCTCTGGTCTTTGAATGCTGTCTTTACTTCTTTGCTGATGGAAGCCATCGTGCTTTCTCTTGGGCACGAACTCCAGAGCTTTCTCCCAGCTGCCCGTCTCCTTGGCCGTCATCAGGATGCGGATCATCTGGTCCAGCGTCAGGTTCTTGGCCCCGGTTTCCCAGTGCAGGTACTCGTCCAGAGGCAGTCGAGCCGTGGATAGCTTGAGGCGCTTGGCGTTGGCCAGAGAAACGCCGGACTGGATGGATCGGTCCACCATGGCGCCGATGATGTACACCTTGCTGTGGTCGAAGGTGTGGAGCACGTTGGGAGAATCGGCGGTCAGGTAGACGAGGTCCTCCCGGGGAAACATGTCTACGTGGCGCTGGCTGGTAGCAGTGACTGAAAGACGATCCCACGTCTCTTGGCCGTAGCGTTTGAGGAGCTCCCGATGGTAAGCACTGTCTGGCTGCAGGTTGCACAAGTGCAAATGGAAGGGGTCTACCGAGCGACGGTTCCAGCCTTCAGTCTCCATGAGCTGGGAGATCGTGTTCTCCATCTCACGCCTCGTCATGTGCTGGTCATAGCTCATGTCATAGACAAGCGGCTGGCCGTACTGCATGGCCTGTGCCGCTCTCCAGCCCAACGCTCGGTCTATCGAACGAGTCCAGAACTGCATCAGATACGTGTTTCTCAACTTGGGTTCTCCTTCCCCTTCCTCTTCCGCGTCTTCCGGCCTGTTGGCCCATCCTGCCTCCTCCTTCACGTCCGCCAACCTCTCAGCCTTCTTTTTTTCCTTCTTCTCTCTGTTGGCCTTCTTATGACCCTCTTTAATAGCCAGGTACTTGAGGTACTTCCTCTTGGAGGACTTTGTGGCGAGTTCCGCAAGCGTCTCCAGTTGTTCATCTGTAATGTTGTCAGGGACTTGTTTTCCAGCCTGCCGCCACATGTCCACCAGCGTCCGGCTCGCCTCTACTGGAGAGCCTTCTTCCTCAGCAGCTGTGGTTTCTTCTTCTCTGTCCTTAGGCGTCTCATCTTGCGATGCCTGGGATCTCATCACCGATTTCCATACGTCCAAGTCAAGCTCAGGTTTATTCTGAGGAGCATCTGTTTTCAAAGTCCGGCCAGTACTCAGGGATCGGCTTGTGCTAAGAGCTGAGCAGGACGTGGACGGATTAGTAGCATGATGTTTCACAAGCGTGGAAACTGGAGGGAGAAACCTCCTCAGCACGGCCACAACAGGAACCCTGACAAACATCATAGGCTGGAAACTTAAAACAGGTCAAAGCTGCCAGACAAACAACTCAGGTTAGCTTATTAACCTGCAAACTCGGTGACAGAAAGGTACCAGGACATGCTCTAACACCAACTAGAGAAGACTGCACACGTTCCTGCCGTTGCTTTGCTCGCTCCTCTGTCTTAAGTCACGTTGGTTATCAGTGCATCAACTATTTCAGTCGTAGTGAAACAAACATACACTCGACCTAAAATGTCATCATTTTCAACACAGTAAATCTCAAGCTGTGGAATTACAAAACGTTCGAGGCGTCACACGCGTGGGAACTGACATCTGTACCAAAACACCGTTATTTATTCATTTATTTATTTTAAGTATATTTACGCAGCATGTTTCTACCCGGACAGCATTCTGCGGTGCTGTGTTGAAGATTTCCGTTCCGTCTACATGGTGCTGTGTTCCAAACCGCGCACCTGAGAGGACTCGATGACTCATTATCCGGTTCCGCTTTGTGACGTCACTGAAGTGCAGACTCGGAGCAGGGCAGCAGTGCTTCGGGCGCCATTTTGAGACAAAACCGAGATGGAAAAAAAAGGAAATCCCGCCTTCTATGCGACGATTGGCTGGTTGGTCAAGTTCGATTGGACTGATAGCCAATCGGAGCGCTAGAAGGAAGACGTGGTGAAGCGGAAGTGTTCCAGGTCCGCAGTAAACACACTTGTGGAAGTATGAGCTTGTTTCTGCCGAAATTGTCGCGGAAAAAGGATGTAGACGAAGTCATTAAAACCGTCGCGGAGAAAGTGCTAGTGTTGCGCTTCGGACGAGATGAAGACTCTGTCTGCATGCAGTTGGACGAGATTGTAAGTCGTGCTGATAATCCAGTTGGCTTGTGTGTTTGTTTTCGTTATAAATAACACAGCTTCTGTTTTTCCCGACAGCTGTCAAAAACCTCCCACGACCTCAGTAATATGACCTCGATCTACCTCGTGGATGTGGATAAAGTGCCCGTTTATACCCGGTACTTTGACATCAGTTATATTCCTTCAACTGTCTTCTTCTTCAACGGGCAGCACATGAAGGTTGATTATGGGTGAGTGCAACATTATTAAAGCCACCCAGGAACAGCTGGAACTACTGCATCAGCCGGGTCAGGTCATCTGTTTTTGACTGAAGACTGAAGGGTTTGAGATCAAATGATGAACACGAGAAAAGAGTGTAGGAGTTCTCCTATCTCTACGTAGACCTGTTAAAGAACACGTCTACAATGGAACATGAGACCGCCGGGTGTTTCTAACCCTAACCCAGCGGTGTCCCGTCCCGTTAGATTGATTATTTAAAACAATAAATGGCTCTGAACATCTACTCTTGGGTTTAGCCTTCAGTTTCACCTGCGAAGACTTTGTTTGTTGTTAAAAAAGGATAAACCAACAGGAAGATCAGCGAGCTGTGTATGGGAGAAAAGCAAGCTGTTTTGAAGTTGAGGAATGGGGAAATCTATTGGAGGCATTTTGAGTGTCCAACAATTTGGAGTGTACAGAAAAAGAAATAAATCACTGGTGTACTGAGCAATAGACACTGAACGCGTCGGCCAAGGAAAACAACAACAACAGCTATTGACGGATACATTGTGAGAGCTGTGAAGAAAACCCCCAAAACAACAGTCAATGGCAGCACCTGATACCCACAGGACAGGGGTGAAGGTATCACAATCCACCTTTGGAAGAAGACTTTGAGAGCAGAAATATAGCGGCCATACTACAAGATGCAAAACCACTCATCAGCGGTAAGAATCAGAAAGCCAGATTGGAATTTGCAAAGAAATACAGAGATGAGCCTCAGAAGTTCTGGGACCGAGATTAATCTCTACCAAAGTGATGGAAAGACCAAAGTGTGGAGAAAGAAACGATCTGCTCATGATCCAAAACACGGTGGAGGTGGTGTCATAGCTTGGGGTTGCATGGCTGCTTCTGGAACAGGATCACTAATCTTTATTGATGATGAAACTCATGATGGTTGCAGCAGAATGAATGCAGAAGTTTACAGGTATATTTTGTCTGGCAGTTTACAAAGAAATGCATCCAAATGAATCTGAGGAACTTGGTCATGCAGCAAGAAAATGACCCAAAACACACTGCCAACTTAACAAAGGACTTCATCAGGGGATAAAGTGGAAGGTTTTACACTGACCGAGTCAATCACCAGACATTAACCTAATTTAGAAGCATTTCGTAAAATCCTTGAAAAGCATCACAAAAAGGAGGCCAACCTTTTAGTGATGTCATTGAGTCACAGGCTTGATGCAGTTATTGCAAGCTAGGGATATTCAACCAAATATTAAGTGTTATTTACTTCAAGACTTATTTTATACTTTTGCTCACCTAAAATTTGGGTGGTCTGATACAAAAGCTTCTATATTTTGTAGTTTAACACGTCTCGATGTAAATACCAGGAAATAAAAGCTTAAATCCTAAACTCTCGTCTCATATCCATCTTTTGATCTCAAACCCAAATGTTCTTGGTGTGTAGCACAAACAAATGAATTGGCCTTGCTGTTCCAATAGTTTTAGAGGGGAATGTATGTGCTAGGTTTGTCAGGAAAATAAAAAAAAAACATCAACAAATGTAGATACAGGAAATGTGCACCTGAGAAAGTACCTATTGAGTATATATTCATGTTCTTGAGCTTCTGTACATCTTCTTCCCCCAGATCTCCAGATCATACCAAGTTCGTCGGATCGTTTAAAACCAAGCAAGACTTCATTGATCTCATTGAGGTGATCTATCGTGGTGCCATGAGAGGAAAATTGATTGTGCGAAGTCCTATCGATCCACGAAATATTCCTAAATACGATCTGCTCTACCATGGGATTTAGCTGTGAAATGTTTCACCGCACATTTGGAGGTTGGGTTTTCAAAGTGTGGGTTAAATTACAAAGGATATGAAGACGAAAGCATGGCTTTGAGGTGTTTGCTTGTATTTGTAAGGCAAATGATTGTCAACAACAATTTAGTTCTTTCCTAAGGAAACGCCTTTTAGATTAGTTTTTGAAAGCAGATGATCTCATTCCTACATTACTGGTTTTTATATGTATGAAATGGCATGGTACCATTTTTTTTCTTCTTTTTTTATGAATAATGAATTTGCGTTTGTATACTTGTAAAAAAAAAAAAAATTCATTCAAAAAATAAAATTGATTGAGTTATAAAGCACATTGTCTGTATGCTGTATATGAAGTTGTTTAATAAGCCAAACATACACTGCATTCACTGTTGTAATGATGCTCATCCTATTAAAGTTCACATCCTAGATACAAGTATCCTCATTCAGGATGCATTATTGTTTCGGTCAGTTATGCAACTCAGCTTTCTCGCTCCGAGGCTCCTGCTTCTAGTAACAATGCAGAACGGCGTAGGTGCGACTGCGGGCTTCATCAGTTTGGCAATGAAACGAAATACTGAATCCATACATGCAGCAGGTGCCGTCTCGTGGCACTGTGTCCCTGCGGACATCATCCTGCACCCTGCCTTGAGATACCCCACCAGCCGATTCTTTGGCTCGCTGCTCAGTACCCATGAACTGGAATGTGCCTTTATCCAGTCACGTCCTGACGTTCCAAGTGGCTGATGCCACAGGCTGTGCGAAGAATCGATGAAGGCCACAGCACACTTCCGCTGGTGGATCTCTTCCAACCGACAGCACAGGAGTTGAACGAAAGCTAAGCCTCCGTACCCATGTGCCACTACTGTGATTTGCTCTGCGGTGCTGTTCAGCAGCAACTGATCCCACACTTGTTGCACATGCTCCTCTGGTGCCATTTCTCCTTCGTTTGGGTTCATCAACAAAACAGCACAGGACTCCCCCAAAGCCCAGCGCACATATGGGATCTGACTCCCTCTCTCTAGGCCTTCGTTGGCTACAGCTCTCCAACTCCACACACCACACCTTATAGTGCCTTTATCCTGGATCAGGACCATCAATGTACCATGATGTTCCAAAGCCCCTGGGCTCATGTAGACAAAACCAGGAGGATGGGAATCAGGTTGGCTCCTTTTGTCCAGGTACACCTTCATCAGGTTATACCTTTTTTCAAGAAGGCTGTAAACATGCTGGGAGATGTAGCAGCAAAGAGATGTGTGTTCCCTCATAGTCGCTTGGACATCCTTGAGCTGGAACGAGAACTTGTATGGTTTCAGCGTGTCTCTATGGCAGAGACGTCCATCCTCAGTGAAGGAATATGGGAAGTCTGATGGAGTCTTAACGCTTACATCAGAACACTCCATCTTTATAACCTGAGCAGTATGTCGACCAAATAGCATGCAAAATCACTTTGAGTTCAGGAAGTAAGAGACATTAAATATGGGTAGTTCGCTTCCCTCGGTCGTGTTTTCTGTTTTTCTCAAACACACCTGATTCTTTTGAAGTCTTTTGCTAATTGAAATCAGGTGTTTAACAGGGCAAGCACTTCTTTCACCTTCATCTGGAGGCTGAATATAAACTTTTGGACTTGAACGTTAATGATTTATCAACTTGTTTTTTTTTTAAATCATAAATGACTAAAACTTGTATTTCTAATCGTTAATTAGGGTTCAGTATGAGAGAAATCCTGCTTATGAACAATGACCATCTTGGCAAGGAGCTCTTAATTGATCTCCCCCTCAAAGATATGCTCTACTGACGTCCTGCATCACGAGGAAAAACACGTTTAATAACGATATCTGGCTACAGATAACGAAGACTCGTTCGTGCAGTTAATATAAGACAACCATGTTGTATGCTTTGAGTTTACTGCTGAACCCCCCCCCCCCAGTCCATGTAAGCGGAACTCTTTTTCCACAGGCCTGGTTTCCAGCGGACGCATTTGAACGCTTCACCGGATGCAGCCTAAGAAAGATGGCCGCGACCTTGTTGAAGGCATAAGGCGCTAATAAGAAACGACAGCTGTGTGCCACTTAGAAGAGGAATCTTACTGTAATGGACGGATATTTGTAAGGTTGTAATCGGTCATGTTTTCGGTGTGTAGGAGTGTGTTTTCAGGGCTCACGTGCAGGAGGCTGGAAGCACCAGGTAAATGAATACAGCATGTGTTCGAGATATTGCATTATAAAGTCCAGCAGCACAAATGTTCTCTAAGGGAGATCTTTCTGTCTGCTGTTCCACATGCAGCTGTCCTGCAGCAGCACGCCTTTAAAGTGCTCTCAGTTGGGTTGAAGACGTATGATGTTCCCCCAGACTACAGTGGTAAGACCTCTATACTCACCACAACCATGACTGCATTCTTACCTGCACTGTAATTCGAGGTTTTCTTCTGCCGAGTAAAGGTGGAATCATAAGCGGTTTCTCGGGCGGATTTCTAAACGTCTTTGCTGAGAGCGTGGAGTTGAAGCATGGAGAGTTCATCTCCACGCGTGACATGAGGACACTACGTTCTCTGAAGCACTTCGAACTCGTCGTTTCTTTGTTTCCGCTTTCTCTTTTTTTCAGATGTGGTTTTACCAGAGAAGCCCAAGCTCAAGTTCTTCAATAAGGTCCCTAATTTAAAAAAGGCCAAGAAGGAGATGAAGAAGCTGCGGGACATCCAGGGACCTGCGAAATCCGCCAACGCGTTCAGATGGGGACAGTATGGCATTCTGGTCAGTACTCTCCTTACACCTCTAGTTACCCCCCCACCCCACCCCACCCCACCTGTATACAGTCAATATATTAATTCTCTATTTATTCATTTTTTTATTAAAAAGCAATTACATTTTATTTGTTACATTATGGTGACGGGGAGCACGGGGGTTTCCTCCTGCAGTCCAAAAACATGCATTGTAGGCTGATTGGCATCTCTAAATTGTCCGTACTGTATGTGTGATTGTGCCTGTCCAAGGTCCTGAAAAAATTTGGAAGACATTTTGCTAAAATGTGCTCATTTTAATCTACGTATGGAGACTTTTGGGACACCTTGACTGTCATTCAGATAAAGGAGCGGTTGTTTATTAAGCATATTGCTTTTTCTAGGCCATGGGTGGAGGATATCTGCACTGGGGTCATATGGAGATGATGAGGCTCACTATTAATCGGCGTATGGACTCGCGTACCACCTTTGCCCGTTGGCGGATTAACGCTCCTTACAAGCCGATTACTCGTAAAGGCCTGGGCCAGCGCATGGGAGGAGGCAAAGGTGCCATCGACCACTATGTTACGCCGGTAAAGTGCGGCCGGTTGATCGTAGAGGTCGGAGGTCATCTTGAACTCGGGGAGGTAGAATCTGTGCTTAAAGAAGTGGCGAAGAAGCTGCCCTTCCCAGCCAAGGTTTGCTTTTGACTTGATTTTTGTCAGTGTTCTTGTCAGCTTGTGTGTCTTTCATGCAAAATAAACTTTTATATAGGATGTATTCGCATACATCTCCTGCAGTAAAGTCTGAAGGATGTCGCTGTGGTGCCTGAGCTCGGGTTCCTGTCTGTGTGGAGTTTTGCATGTTCTCCGCTGTGAGTTCTCTGGTTTCCTTTAAACACAGGAAGACCGTGCATAGAAACTCAGAGAGAGAGAGAGAGAAAATATAATTTTCTCTTCATAGAGTTTTAGATCACCACTGTGATAGGGTGTTAATGTAACCATCAGCCCTCTCTTTTTCAAAAACAGCATGTGCACACATGAACGCTGAAAGTGAAAACTGAGCTAATCGTTTCGTGTTTTAATGCGTTTCTGAGTTTTATGCTGAGCACAACATGAGTGGAGTTTTATGATATCTGCTCGGCCTGGCTGGGAGGAAATAGTTTTGCGATCATTTGTTTAAGGATGCAAGATTTGATGCATTGATGCAATCATTTGTTGACCCCTGTAAACCCTTTCAGGAGACCTGTAACTGATTTGTAAGAATGAAGTCCAGACAGGCCCCGAGGTGTTTATTTAAGGGACTGTTCGAGGGAGAAGACAATTCATCATGCATAGATTAAAAGTAAAGTATATCGATTAACAGCAAACAAAATCCAAAAACTAAAAACGTTTCTAAATAAATAAATAAAATGCAATTGTGAATTGGTAATAATTCCTTACGTTATATAGCACTTTTCTAGCCACTCAAAATGCTTTACAGAGTATGGGAGGGATCTCCTCAACCACCAGCAGTGTGTAGCATCCACCTGGATGATGTGACTGCAGCCATAGTGCTCCAGAACGCCCAGCACACACCAGCGTTAGTGGAGAAGAGAGGGGCGTGATGTAGCCAATTCAGAGATGGGGAGTATTAGGGGGCCATGATGGAGAAGGGCCAATGGAGGAATTGTGTGGGAGACTGTCTAAAGTAGGGATGTCACGAGAAGCGATACTTCGGTACCAACGTTCTTAAAACATGACTGTACTTGTTTTTTTTTCTGCACTAACGTTCGAACCGTTCTAATGAAAGTACCGAGGTTGCGATTCTTCTGGACCTGAAGGGGCCAGCAAATACGCGCAAGTTGGTCCACAAGTGGTGAAGAAGAAAACAACGATTACAAGCACATGAGAAAAACTACAGAAGATTAGCGACTCGTTGAGCGGAAAAGAGAAGAAAGCTAGTATCGGTTTCCGGTGTGCAACCGATGCTATCGTTCATTTCAAACAAAGCGAGGAAACACCTGGAATTTGGCCAAGCACCGGAAAGATGAGTCCTGTACTATATTTGTTTGAGGCAGCTGCATTGTGGCCATGAAGGTTTTCTACACAGGTTTTCTATGGGTTTCAGGTCAGGGGACTGGGATAGTCATGGCAGGTAAACTTTTGTGTTCGGTAAACCATTTTTGTGTCCAGGTCCTCTGGCAGAAAAACAGTCCCACAACATTAAAGATCCCCCTCCATATTTAACCGTGGGCATGAGGTACTTTTCCATATGGCTACCTCTCTGTGTGCTCCAAACCCACCTCTGGTGTTTATTGCCAAAAAGCTGTATTTTGGTTTCATCTGACCGTAGAACCCGATCCCATTTGAAGTTCCAGTAGTGTCGGGCAAACTGAAGACGCTTGAGTTTGTTTTTGGATGAGAGTAGAGGCTTTTTTCTTGAAACCCTTCCAAACAACTTGTGGTGATGTAGGTGACTTCAGATTGTAGTTTTGGAGACTTTCAGACCCCAAGACACAACTAATTCCTGCAGTTCTCCAGCTGTGATCCTTGGAGACTTTTTGTCCACTCGAACCGTCCTCTTCACAGTGTGTTGAGACGATACAGACACACGTCCAATTCCAGGTTTATTCAGAACATTTCCAGTTGACTGGAACTTCTTAATTATTGTCCTGATGGTGGAAATGGACAGTTTCAATGCTTCTGCTATTTTCTTATAAACACTTCCCATTTTGTGAAGCTCAACAACATTTTGCTGCACATTACAGCTATATTCCTTGGTCTAACCCATTGTTATGAATTAATAAGGGAATCTGGCCTATGTGTTACCTCATATTTATACCCCTGTGAAACAGGTAGTCTTGTTTTGAGCAATTTCCTGTTCCTAGTCACCCAGGTGTACTAAACATTGTAAAATATCAATGGGAATATACTTCAAATATATTTTTCCCATAGGAATTCATAGGGGTGCTAATAATTGTTGCACACCTATAATTAACTTTTTTTAAATGATAAAGCAGTGTTGTGTTTGCAAATGTTTGATCTCCATGAGAGCAGAATGTTTTTATGAATTTATTTATTTTTTAAACACAGCCTCAACAACCTTTTTTGCTCACATTTACCCACGGTGCCAATATTAGTGGAGGGCGCTGTACACACTCACTCCCTCACTCACTCACTGTCCAGTTTATTAGGAACACCTGCACATTCATGCACTTAATGGAAAAAGATCAAAATAAAATAATACTGTGGCAGCACATTGCGGGGAAAAAAAATCACGTAGCCACAGGTCAACAGACTCAATTAATCAGAATAAATTCACACAGATTTCACACACAACACAATTGTTGTAATGGTCAGGTGTACACATACTTCTGGCCATGTAGAGAATTATGTATGTATATAAAATATTTCCTTGGTAGTATACTTACTTTTCCAGTTCCTCAACATGGCGCTATGCTGTGATGCAGTGAAACCTGTTTGTAGACAGCAAGTCAAATTTATGTGCAATTAAATGATCTTGCAGTAATGGCTGTATGTACTGTGTGTGTGTGTGTGTGTGTGTGTGTGTTTAATAATTTTATTTCTTTTTACGAGAGATCTTTACAATATTCCAGCAAAACCTTTTTTCTTTTTTTTTTCTTTCTTTTTTCTTTCTTTCTTTCATACATGTGTTCTCAAACAGGTGGTGAGCAGAGAGAGTCTGGCTGTCATCCAGCAGGAACAAGCCGAGAGGGAGACCAACAACCAGAACCCATGGACCTTTGAGAGAATAGCCAGGTCCAATATGCTGGGCATCCGCAAAGTCCTCAGCCCCTTTGATCTTCACAATCACGGCCGCTACACCGGAAAGTTCTTCAATCCAGACAGAGTCTGAGCTCGTATGAAGCGCGGCAGCCTGGAAACCAGCATCAACACCTCCTCTGAAAAACACCAGTGTGAACTTCATTTGCACACTGCATCCTGTGTTAGATCTCTCTCTCTCACACACACACTCTAAAGTGTAAATGATTATTCAGCTGTTAAGTGTTCGCCAAGATGAGTTTTACAAACGTTTCAGAAAGGCTGATTTTCTTTGTGCTTGTTTGCGTATGTTAATCATCCATAAAGTGCAAAGCATGTTCCTGACACAGCTGCTTTTTATTTAGTGATGGAAAAAGATCAAAGGTCAAACTCCATGTGCTGGAAACAGTGAAGGGGGGACAGAAAGGCAGATGTGGAGTTTATTTCGACTCATTTCTACGGCATTAAAACACATTAAGCCGTGTCACAGCACCCGAAAAGGTCAAAATCTCAAGATCTAGATTACAGACCCATCTTCCATCTGGAGCTTTCAGAACCCGGTCGGTTGAATACTTGATAACGAAGTTGTTTTAAAAAATAAAATAAAAAAGTCACTGTAAGAAGACAAGTTTGCTGTTAAAAGACCGGCAGACTGGCTGATAAATTCCACTGGGGTTTGAATACTTTTGCACGGTACTGTACAGAAGTCACTCTGGATAAAGGTGTTGTTTTTTAAATGCTGTAACTGTAATAAAAACAAGCAATTTAAACTTGCCGGTATGATGAATGCAAATAATGTTTAGACTTGGGGAATAATTAGAGTATGTATCTTTTTATGAATGTTACATTTCTTGTGGAAATGCAATACACTAAAAGGTTCATTTTCCTGAACCATTAACTTCTCAAACACACAGGAGGAAATGGTGATCATGCTCTCTCACTTTTTCCCCCCATAACATTAACAATAAGATCCGCACAAGAAGGGAGTGTCTTAAAGCTAACATATAAAGACATTTCTCTTCCACAAGTTTTTATTAACGCAGTACATCAACAATGACAAGATAATTCTTTTCCAAATTGTTAAGCACGCTGGACTGAACCCACTTCTCCAGAAATAACATGAACAGCCCACATCCTGGTTAACATCGTGGTGTTTTTGTCTGTGGCTTTTCTCTGTGAGCGATTAGGATCACACCTTTCAAACTTGTGCAACTATTAATGATCGTTCGCTTCTGATAAGTGTTGAGAGTCGTAGCCATTTTTAAATATAATTCAACAGTGAGATCATAAGAAAGGAAATTTGTGCACATGTGACCAACCATCATTACAAATGCATTATAGAGGCCGGTTATGTGGCCTTTAAGGTAATAAACATGCTCAAAGCAAGTTGCTAGACTGCACAGTATGCTACATGACTGCATGCTATTAAACCTGACGCTGCACTTGCATAAGTTAAGTGTGATATAATCACAACTTCATTTTGATTGAGGCTATGTCGGTAATCATGTCAGTCTGCACCACTATTGTGGTTATGAGCTGTTGTTAACTAGTAAAGCATTCGTACAAGACTGATGTGTTTGAACAATGTTATTGAGATGAGATAATATCGTTAAATTATTTTCATACTGTCAGGCAATTAGACTATAGCTATCCAAAAGGCAGATAAGGGGGAAAAAAGACATTTTACTCTTCATAGTGTTTAATAATATTCATATAAGATTCAAACAAGAGAAACACTCAAGAGGATCATGAAGACATTAACAGGCTATTGTTGTACAGTATCCCTCAGAGGCTAATAATGTGTGTTATGCATAACTGATCAGAAAGGTAAGTGGAGAACAAATGAGAAAAGCAGGAATATGCAAAGAGCATCTAGGGATATTTAGGCATTTTATCAATGCAAACAGCTGGATAAATCATGCCTTGAAATAAGAATGGCATTCTCTGTACACCAATTGAACTTCTGGAATCTCTGACTTCACAGTGCTGATGAACTCGAGGAATCTCTGAATACATAATGCTTATTAAAACTGAAAATGACATTTCATTATACAGATGAAGTCCCACAATTTCTATTATCACAGTTCTGATAAATGCTCATGATCTTCAAATTCTACTGAAATCTCAGAAACTATAACTTCACAATGCTGGTGAACTCCCAGAATCTCTGACTTCATACTGCTTAATAAACTCCCAGAATCTCTGACCTCATACTGCTAAATAAACTCCCAGAATCTCTGACTTCATACTGCTTAATAAACTCCCAGAATCTCTGACTTCATACTGCTTAATAAACTCCCAGAATCTCTGACTTCATACTGCTTAATAAACTCCCAGAATCTCTGACTTCATACTGCTTAATAAACTCCCAGAATCTCTGACTTCATACTGCTTAATAAACTCCCAGAATCTCTGACTTCATACTGCTTAATAAACTCCCAGAATCTCTGACTTCATACTGCTTAATAAACTCCCAGAATCTCTGACTTCATACTGCTTAATAAACTCCCAGAATCTCTCACTTCATACTGTTTAATAAACTCCCAGAATCTGACTTCACAGTGCATATGACCTCTTTTTCCCGCTTATAGGACAAAACAGAGGAAGGTTTTTTCATGTAGATTTAGCCTGTTTTTTTTCTAATATCGTACAGAGAATATGGTTCACAGTGCCCATTGACCACGTTGTATAACTAAGTCCCAATTGTAGCATGGAATTCTCTGATAGGTTAAATGTGTGTGGTGATTTATTATGTAAATATTCGACTTCAATTTATAATAAATGATTTATCTCTAATATACCTCTAGTAAAAGAATGTTGGTGTAATATTTTGTTGTTTCATTAATTAACATACCCAGCTTTATAATACAAAACGTTTCATTAGATTGTGTGTTAGTTCAATATGCAACATGCAGTGTACAGATTAGTTAGTAAAGTCTGTTTCCAAGATCTTCTCAACTTAGGGGTAGCAATCATTTTATACACACGCGCACTTTAAATTATGTTCTAATTGATCAAACAAACAAATTGAACCAGGCCTGTATACGTTTACAACTAGATGAGTTATCAAACTGGACAAATCACCCCAGGATTCTGATGGAGCTATAAACACAAGACCCCTTGTCCTAGAGAGGAATTCAAGAAAGTGTGAGGAGGCTCAAGATGACCTTGTTATTTGGCTGTGAAGTGTTCCACCGGGAGCCGTTGTCAATGATTGATGGGCTCCATGGTGGGCCCAGAGTTGCTCTGGAAAGAAGAGCAAATATTTCAGAAAGAGACCTTGGTATATAGGGTGTGTTCTGCAGAGTTGAATCTTGAATACACCCCAAAGCGTACTACTAGCAAAGATACCTAGTGTCAGTCAATAACCAGACTGGTCAAGTCTCCTACTGCTGGAAGTGCAGTTTCTATCAGATTCATCACAGAGGGTCCAACTGCTACTGATTGAAGTTTATGATCGAATGCGAGCAGCAAATTTGCCTGCATTTGTGCATGGCAGTATCTAAAGCTCTCATCATAAAGAAATCTGTGCACCTGCACTCGGTGCTTGGACAGGGTATGTCTGAGCATAAAGCGTCATCTGGTGAAGCCAGATGTAACAGTGGCAGGCCTGCTGCCCAGTCTGACCTGTTGATTAGATTAGATAAGATTAGATTCAACTTTATTGTAATTGTGCAGAGTATATTTTGGATCTAAAAAGTCTACACACCCCTGTTAAAATGGCAGGTTTTTGTCATATAAAAAAACCCCAAATCAACATAAATCATGTCAGAACCTTTTCTACCTCTATTGTTGAATTTTATTATATTAATTAAAGTGAAAAACAATAAGAATCATTTTGGGGACAAAAATGAAAAATAAAACCTGTACAACACACTTCCTGCATAAGTGTGCACACCCTTTTTTTAATTGGGAATGTGGCAGTGTTCAGAATGAACCGATTACATTCAAACTCATGTTAAATACTAGTTAATATAAACCTGCCATTAATTAAAGTGACTGATTACCCCCAATAAAGTACAGCTGTTCCTATAGGATTTTCCTGACATCTTCTTGGTAACATCCAACTGGAAAAGCCTAAGCAGGTTCGGGATCACTTTGATGAAAAATACCAATCAGGAGAAGGTTACAAAAAATATTCCAAGGCATTGGATATACCATGGAACACTGTAAAGACAATAATCAACAAGTGGAGAAAATATGGCATGACAGTGACAGTACTAAGAACAGGACATCCCTCTAAAATGAGTGAGAAGATCAGGAGAAAACTGGTCAGGGAGGCTCCTAAGAGGCCTACAGCAACATTCAAAGAATTCCAGCAGTTTCTGGTAAGTCCTGGTTGCTCCCTACATGTGACAACAATCTCCTGAATTCTTCAATCTCTGGGCTATGGGGTAGGGTGGTGAGGTGGAACCCTTTTTTCACCAAAAAAATATAAATATAAATAAAATCCCAAAACGATGAGAAAAAAGTTTTTGAGCATAATACCAAAAGATATATTTCGCACAAAAAACACAGCACATCACCAAAAGAACACCAGGTTGGAGGGAACAATGAATTTCTCCAAATACATGTAAATATTGATGCAAAACCTTAAGTCTTCTGCTTTTAACCACTTAAAAGGAATTTCAGCTTTCAGCATGACAACAAGCCAAAGCAAACCTTCAGATCGACAAACGAATGGCTTCACCAAGACAAGATGAAGGATTTGGAACGACCCAGCCAGAGTCCAGACCTAAATCCAATCAAAGATCTGTGGGGTGACCTGAAGAACGCTGTGTTGAGGAGATGCCCTTACAATCTGACAGAGTTAGAATACTTTTGCAAGGACAACTGGTAAAATATTGGTAAGTCAAGGCGTGCCAAACTGATTGACTCTTACCCAAAAAGACTGAAAGATTGCTGTGATAAAATGTGAAGGTTCTTCAGCTAAGTATTAGTTTATGGGTGTGCACACTTAAGCAACCAGGTTGTTGTACATTTTTTTTTCCCCTCTAAGATGATTCCTATTGTTTTTCCACTTTAATTAATCTCTGATGTCATAATGCTGATTGAATTAGAAGATTCTCTGACATTATATTGCCTATAAAATGCAGAGAATCTGAGTGTATAATGCTAATGAACTTCCCTGACTATGCAATGCTCATCGATTCCAGTAATTTTAATTGCAACTGTACATCTGTCATCAATCCCTAGCACAATGCAGGTTTATTCTCTGTGGAGAAAAACATGGCAAGTTTCAGTCCTGCATTCATTACAGAGTTCTGAATGTGGTAACCATTGAGTGGAAGTACTAATTTCCTCTTGTACAATTGGACTATTGGACAATTTTCTGTACATCAAACTTGAGAAATCTGAGTTCCTTAAAAGACATGTAAAGTTTCTGAGCTATATCCTGGAAGAACATGTTGTGGAGATGTACAGAACCAAAGCAGAAGCAATAACATCATGGCTGCAACCACAGAGAACTAAAGTGTTAGTATTTATGAGCTTCCAGCAATGGTTCTTAAGGGATTTTTAGCTCTTTGGCAACACCAAACCCTTCTCAAAGGCAAACCAAAGAATATCCACTGGACAACTACACCCATCCTTCATAGGGTTGCATGATGCATCAAAACTTCATTACTTTTCAATTCTCAAACATGATATACAGTTATGTTCCAGAACTTTCAATACTTTCAGTCTTTGTTCACCTCGATCATGGTTGAAGTGAATACAACTGGTTTTCTTTGATTCAATTGAATTCAATTTTATTTGTATAGCGCTTTTTACAATAGACATTGTCTCAAAGCAGCTTTACAGAAATAGAAACACAGTATACAGATATTAAAGGTGCAAATTTATCCCAACTGAGCGAGCCACTGAGTGGCGACGGTGGCAAAGAAAAACTCCCTAAGATGTTTTAATAGGAAGAAACCTTGAGAGGAACCCGACTCAGAAGGGAACCCATCCCTATCTGGGTAACAACAGATAGTGTGAAAAAGTTCATTATGGATTTATAAGAAGTCTGTATGGCCTTAGGAGCAGCCGTGGTCCCAGCAGTCAACTATCTCCATAAATTCATGTGGGCCTTGGAAACAGGAGAGAGGGAGAGAAAAGATTATTAAGTAGTAAGATAGAATATAGTCAGGGTAGGCTTGAGTAAACAAATACGTTTTAAGCCTAGACACAGAGACTGTGTCTGAGTCCCGAACACTAATAGGAAGACTGTTCCATAACTGTGGGGCTCTATAAGCGAAGGCTCGTCCCCCTGCTGTAGACTTCACTATTCGAGATACCGTCAAATAGCCTGCATCTTTTGATCTAAGTAGGCATGGAGGATCATAGAAAACCAAAAGGTGGCTTAGATATTGTGGTGCAAGACCGTTTAGTGCTTTATAGGTTAATAAAAGTATTTTATAGTTAATGTGAGATTTTACAGGGAGCCAATGCAGTGTGGATAAGATCGGGGTGATGTGGTCATATTTTCTAGTTCTAGTTAGTACTCTAGCAGCTGCATTCTGGACTAACTGGAGTTTATTTATAAACACTTTGAAAACACATTCCTGTTCACAATAGATGTTCTATGAGGACGTTTTCATTAACACATGAATCTTTTAGAAACAAAATCTTTATAAACAGTAAGAAGAGCTATAATGAAAAAACAATGAAAATGAATATGTGCAGGTCTGATCCACAGCTACAGGAAACGCCTGGTTGAGGTTATTACTGCCAGGGGGGGGTCAACCAGTTATTAATTCTAAGGGTTCACTTACTTTTTCCACTGCCATTTTGAATGTTGAATGAGTGTGTTAAAGACATGAACGATCAGAATTTATTTTGTGTTATTATTTTAGACACATTATATTTGTCAATACCCCTGACTTAGATGAAGATCCGATCCCATTTTTTGACAAATTTATTATATTTATTTATTATTAAACCATGAAATTCCAAAGGGTTCACATACTTTTTCTTGCCACTATATACAAATGACTGTCAGAGTCCAGTCACCACCACTCAGACGAAACTGCCATTTTTGCATTGCTTAATAAGGACAATGATTCTTTTTTGGACTATCAACGCTCCATAGCACATTTTAGTACATGGTGTGATGATAACTTTCTCCACCTTAATAACGAAAAGACTAAGGAACTGGTTTTTAGCTCTTCTAAAAACCCGTCCTTCCAGTATTACCATTAACGGCGAGATGGTTGAAAGGGTGGAACATTTCAGATATCTGGGCATTACATTGGATAAACATCTCAACTTCAATCTGCACACTCAAGGTATTTACAAACAGAGACTGTCAACAGAGACTGACCGTTATTCGTAAACTTAAATATCTGTCTGTTCAGCCTAGTCTGCTTCTTCTTCTGTATCAAAGTATTATTGAGCCGGTTCTTATGTATGGTGCCGTTTGTTTTTTCCATATGCTAACAGTTAATAATAAGAACAAACTCTTGAAGATAACTAAATTAGCGATAAAAATGATTGGTATTCCTACCCCCAATTTATCAGGCTGTGTCATTTCATATACACTCCAGAAGGCACATAAAATTTTAAATAATCCACACCTCCCACTTTATCAATATTTCAACCCGCTTCCTTCTGGCCGCAGGTATAGTCTACCCATGTGCAGAAAGGCCAGCTTTGGTAGGAGTTTTTTATCCTATGGCTATACGAGCATTAAACACATCAGCCATTGTGATGCCAGATGCATTTGTTGTATGTATTTTCCTTCAAATAAATATTGACGTTGGTGTAAGTAACTGGATGAAGCTGGATGTTTAACAAGGCAGTATATTTAATGTAATTTGATCACCCTCCCCTACAAACAAAACATGATTTGATAAGGAAAGCAGGGAAGATACACTGTTCTTTGCCACAGGATGTGATTCTGCACGTTGTGTGAGCAAGACACAACTACGAGAAGCCAAACAACCCGATTGCATAATGAAACAGAACTGTAAGATGAATCACGAATGCACAAGTTTTATTTATATGTGTGTAAATATGTAAGTAATATTCTTCAAAGCATTGTCAATAGGCATGAGACGGTTTAAGGTGAAACAGAAAACGTGAATAAAAACACTGGCAATTAAGAAGCCAATTTCAGACTCGCGAATTAATTATAAAGAGATGGATCACTCAGAAAAAAGGATGCTATACTGTACCATTCCTTGCCATTTGGGTCGGTACATTCAAGTACACACCTGTACCTTTAGTGTGCATCTCTGGTAATGAACATGTAATAAACCTTTAAATTTATCATAAGGTACATAATTCGACCTCACTGACCACTTTAAATGGTTTTTATGGTAATCTTTCAACTATGTGCACCTTTCCAGGAAAGGTGACTAAGAGTACTAAAGGTAAAGGTGCTGATGATAATCATTTACTAAAAGACACATTAAACGTACAAAGATCCTAGTGATAATGGGAAAGTCCCCTTTTTTGATTGTGAAAATCAAATGTTTAAGATGATGATGATGATGAACATAAAGCAAGTTTCTGTTTGTGAATAGATGTTTCTGTGGACTCTGCAGTTATTTAGTCGTTTTAAATATAGTCAAACTGGTATGGACAAAATTTGTAATGAATAATGTTAAATTGTTTTTCCCCCAGAAATGTTAAGTTTTGTTTTTAATCATTGCAATAAACAGATAATGAGCCAATAACTGCTAAAGCACAATTTTTTGCCATAGTATTGTGTTAGTATTGAACAAGTTGGCATTGGTATCAAAGACAGAATTCTGGTACGATGACAACACTAATCTTTCATCATGCAGACACTTCACTGCCTTTCATAGTGAAAATTGATGCTTGAGAGAGGCATATGTGGGGTCCTTTTGCAATAGCATGATAATCCTTCAAAACTTTCTTTCATATGCTTTCTATTCCAGGAGCTGGATCCCAGACAAAATAAATTATGATGTAAGAATCTGAGAAGATTTCTGCCAATCAAACCTGTGTTAGAAGAAACGAGGCGTAAGTCCATTCCTGATTCTCACTGATCAATAACTTTAAATATGTGAAGTCAGCAAAAAGACTAAATCCATGTCAAGAATCCACTTTTCACCCTGTGGTTTGTGTAGTTCTTAATGCCTCACTATAGTGATGGGGACACTATACTGTAAAAAACAGCACTGTCTTTTGTATGAGACATTAAACTGAGGTCATGACTCTCTGTGCTCATTAAAAATCCCTGGACACTTCTCATAAAAGAGTAGGGGTATAACCCCGGTGTTCTGGTGAAATTCCTCCATTAGCCCATATCTATCATATCTATCATATCTATCATATCTCAAGAACCGTAAAACTGATCATTTACTGGAATTTGTCAGGGTGCATCTATGTAATGTATAAGTGGATTCATGATCCCTAATTACTGAAAAAACATGGCCGCCATCAGCTAATCAGGTTTTAGTAGGCATTGACAAGGTTCCCATTAAGATATCATGAAACTTGAATGGTAGTTTAACAGAGGGACCCACTAGTTACTAGCAACTGTCTCCCACCTATAGCCACGATGGGCAGTATTCATATTCATTAGGGCTTGGAGTTCAGTTTAAATAGCTTTTTACTAGGGAACCAAAAGTCCAATTGAGCTGAAAATCAGTGTGCTGCATTGACCTGCTCATCTGTACCTGGACGTTTAATTATCATTGAATTACAACAAAAACATGGCCACATTCAACCAATCAGTTTTTGGATCAGTATGTTCAGGTATTTTCTCTTTCTATGTATCTGTATTCTTGTTCTATGTATCTTGGCAAGAACTATTTGTACTCACAAATAGGGTTATAGTGCTTCGACCACACGGATCGCCACTTGTGGGTGTGTATATATATATATATATATATATATATATATATATATATATATATATATATATATATATATATATATATAGAGATACACACAGTGGCAAGAAAAAGTATGTGAACCTTTTGGAATTTCATGGTTTTCTGAATAAATTTGTCATAAGATGTGATCTGATCTTCATCTAAGTCAGGGGTATTGACAAATATAATGTGCCTAAAAGAATAACACAAAATAAATTCTGATCATTCATGTCTTTATTGAACACACGCATTCAACATTCAAAATGGCAGTGGAAAAAGTAAGTGAACCCTTAGAATTAATAACTGGTTGACCCCCTTGCAGTAATAACCTCAACCAGGTACTTCCTGTAGCTGTGGATCAGACCTGCACATGGATCAGGAGGAATTTAGCCCATTCTTCCTGGCAGAACTGCTTTAGCTCGGGTATATTCTTTGGACATCTCATGTGTATGGCTCTCTTCAAGTCATTCCATAGCATCTCTATTGGGTTGAGGTCTGGACTCTGACTCGGCCACTCCAAAAGGTGGATTTAGTTTTTCTGAAGCCATTCTGTTGTGGACTTGCTCCGGTGTTTTGGGTCGTTGTCCCGTTGCATCACCCAACTTCTACACAGTTTCAGCAGACGTCCAGACATTCTCACATTATCCTGAAGAATTGTCTGATATACTTGGGAATTCATCTTCCCCTCAATGATTACAAGCTGGCCCGGCCCTGATGCAGCAAAGCAGGCCCAAATCATGAAGTTTCCTCCGCCATACTTTACGGTTGGGATGATGTTTTCATGATCATATGCCGTGCCCTGTCTACACCAGATGTAGTGCTGTGTGGTTTTTCCAAATAGTTCAATCTTAGTTTCATCAGTCCACAAAACATTTTGCCAATTCCACTGTGTAGTGTCAATGTGCTCATTTTGCAAACTTCAGGCATGCAGCAATGTTATTTTTAGTAAGCAGTGGCCTCCTTCGTGGTGTCCTGCCGTAGATACCCTGCTTGTTCAATGTTTTGCGTATTGTAGACTCATGAACAGTGATGTTAGCCAGTTCCAATGATGCCTTCAAATCTTTGGCTATCATTCGGGGTTGTTTCTTTACCTCATTGGTGAGTCTTTGTTGTGCTCTTGGTGTCATTTTGACTGGGCGCCCAATTCTTGGTAGAGTAGCAACAGTCCCAAAGTGTCTCCATTTGTAGAATGTTTGCCTAACTGTAGACTGGTGAATCAAAAATTTTTGTAAATATTTGATGATATCTTTTCATGTGACAACACTGAAGAAATGATACTTTGCTACAATGTAAAGTAGTGAGTGTACAGCTTGTGTAACAGTGTAAATTTGCCGTCCCCTCAAAATAACTCAACACACTAAACCGCTGGCAACAAAAGTGAGTACACCCCTCAGTGAAAATGTCCAAATTGTGCCCAAAATGTCAATATTTTCTGTGGCGACCATTATTTTCCAGCACTGCCTTAACCCTCTTGGGCATGGAGTTCACCAGAGCTTCACAGGTTGCCACTGGAGTCCTCTTACACTCCTCCATGACGACATAATGGAGCTGGTGGATGTTAGAGACCTTGTGCTCCTCCACCTTCCGTTTGAGTATGCCCCACAGATGCTCAATAGGGTTTAGGTCTGGAGACATGCTTGACCAGTCCATCACCTTCAACCTCAGCTCCTTTAACAAGGCCGTGGTCGTCTTGGGGTGTGTTTGGGGTCGTTATCCTGCTGGAATACTACTCACTTTTGTGAGATACTATATATATATATATATGCAAGAGTTAATCACAGATACAATAGAAATATATGTATAATATATGGTATATATAATATATAAATACAGTGGAAACATGAAATATGCAACTAATTAATTAATTATGCATTTAATTAATCAGATCCCTTCTGCCAGCTTTCTTCGGACGCCAAAACGACCCGGTGTCCACTGTTACCGCTTTTATTTATATCTGACCTTCTCAACATGGTCTTCTTACCGTGGTGACCTTCTCAACATGGTTTCCGGAAGCGCACGGTTATTTACTGCGCATGCGCACAAACTTTGAACCATAACCGCGAAACTGGTGAGTATGTGAACATAAATAGCTAATGCAGAATAAAGTCCTGAGAGCTTATATTGACCCGTGACACCGAATAACCATGTATTTATTTATAACGAAAGCTTAAATTAGTGAGACAGTTACTTAGCATTCTGAATATGGTTAGCTAACTTTGTTTATATCAAGCTAGCAAAGACTGGGTTAAAGTTAAACTGGTTCTAAAAGCACGTTTAAAGTTACATTCCCTTCTCACTAATCAGCCTTTATTACTGAGTTCCTCGTCTGTGTGCATGTAGGGGTTTAAAACCATGGAAGGAGAGAGTCTGTAGCTTGCTAACGTTAGGCTCATATTTAAATGAAGTAGCCATTGTAACATTAGAATGTCTTTCATGTCAGTCTGTTGTGCAGGATGAAGCCAGCTCGAGGATCATCACGAGCATCAACACGGGGTCCTAAATGCGCAGGGAGACATGGGAAAAAACTACAGCAAGTGAGACTCAATCATTACTTCTTATTCTGACCAAGCTTTATATCCAGTTTATCCCTGTGGACAAAAACAACAACAACAACAATAAAAACCATGACAGAAATTCTAATGGTTTCCATTACAAAAACCACTACAAATCATCAGCTAACTATTAAAACCATTACCATTATTGGTCCTTAATGGTAGGCACCAATAGAAGGCAGGAAATTACCAGTAGAGACCCACAGGGACCATTAGAGTTTCCATTAAAACCAATACAGTTCCCATTATAAGCATTAAAACATTACAAATTCGGTGAGGGTTTCTATTGTTTTTTTTTTGTTTGTTTTTTCCTTAGCAGGGAGATAATGTTATCATGCAAGTAAGGTAACGTACATGTTTTCTGTCCTTCAGAAACAATTGCTTCATGGTGAGCGTGCACAAGATAAGTCGAGAAAGAAAGGTGAGTTCATAGTATTCTGTGCACTGCCTTCTCTTTTCCACTGTAAGGACACGGCGTTATTCTTCACGACTACTTCCTTGCAGGAAGGTTGCAGTGATATACCGGTTTCACAGTATACCGTGGTATGAAAATCGATGGTTATCATACTGTGTCAATTTGCTACTATCTACTGTATTGAAAAAAAACCCCGCAACCGGACAAAGAATCTCACCTGTTAATGTGCATCTCCTTTACTCCTGGACTGCCTGTCTGACTCGTCAACCTGCTTCACACGTAAATGTCAGAGAAAACCGAGGCTGATATCACCAATCTCCATCCGCGGTCACAAAAAGAGATTAAAATCCGCAGCATGAAATTATTTTGGGAAAAACGAACAGACGGGGAGGGGAAGGTCGTCTTGGGGATGGATCTTTGCAAAAAATGTGGATGCAAATTGGAATGGAATGTCGGAAACACCATCAAACCTTCATCCATTCTCGAGAACACCATCCCATCTCTGTGCAGATCGAGGGATATGTCCCGTTTATAACTTTAATCCATAATGAAAAAAACCTGCGGAAGTTTAAACGTCAATCATAAAATGCGCCATCAAAATCATTTTCCAAACTCCATCTGAGTGTGTTTCCACGAAACTCTGTTCCCCGAAATGGTTTCAAGTTTCGATTATAATAAAGCATTTGTCTAAAAAAAATCTGTTTTCATTTCTTTAAGGGTCATTGTAACTAATAATAATAATAATAATAATAATAATAATAATAATAATAATAGTAATAATTGTGTAATACCGTGAAATCGTGATATTTTCTGAGACGGTTATCGTACTGTGAACACAGGGCACAAGTTGAATAAAGAAAACCAGTGTTGTGAATCAAGGTTGGTGGTTCGATTCCCAGCCCATGTGACTCCACATGCCGAAGTGTACTTGGCAAGACTGAACCCCGAGTTGCTAGCTAGCGCCTTGCATGTATCTCTGCTACCAGTGTAAAACACTTTGTAGAACCGTTACGGTTAAAAAAGACTCTGGGAAGTCTTTCTATTAGAGTTTGGACCCTGGGGAGTTGTGTTCGTTCTGCTGAAAGAGCATTAGTCAGTCACAACGCATCACAAAATTTTAAAAACAGCGCCAGCAAACTCAACAATCACAAAAAATCTCTGTGAAATCCCATCCGGACTGATTAGTGAGATCAGGCAGTGGTGTCAGGTGAGGCGGTCTGGGATGCAGTCGGTGTTCCAGTTCATCCCAAAGGGGTTTATTGGGGTTGAGGTCAGGGTTCTGTTCAGGATACTGGAGTTCTTCCACTCCAAGCTGGGCAAACCATGTCTTCATGGAGGTCGCTTTGTGAACAGGGACGTTGTGATGCCGGAACAGGTTTGGACTTCTTATTTCCAGTGAAGGGACATTGTAATTCTGCAGCATATAAAGACATTCTGTACAAGTGTGTGCTTCCACGTTGCGGCAACAGTTTGAGGAAGAACCACGAATGAGTGTGATGGTGAGGTGACCACAAACTTTTGGCCATATAGTGCATATAATGGGTTTTGTACCTGTTGTTATGGTTTCCAATTTTTTTTTAAAGAATTTGGGGACAGCACGTTTTGTACATAAACATTGTACGAGCCAGCAGGAGGCGAAAACAGCCTCGGGGCATTTCGCACAGCTGATGAGGGATTTGTATGAAACGCCCTGGTTCTCTGGCAACATGGTGTTCTGGACAGCGAATTCTACATGTAAACATTTTATAAGGTCCTATTTCTCTGGAAACAGGATGTTGAAGACAATATGGATTGCAAAATTGCTATCTGCAATCTGCTGTTTGAAAGAATTTGGTCCGTGTGCAAACGCGCCTCCCTGAAACCAACCCAGAAACGATCTCGACTACAGACTCGAGCAGTTGATTAAACTCGCACGACTTAAAAAAACTGCTCCTGAACACAGCTTGGATGTAGACATATAACTAATAAAAATACTGCTGTCTGATCGTTCTGTTGCCTGCTTGTTCTTCCTTTCCTCTTATTATGACTTAGCACCTGCAGAGCCAAGAAAGGTGAGAGGTCAGGAGAAATGGAAACCATTGGATAAGTCCTCCATCATGTTCCTTGACAACCTGCTGAGTTTGTCAATACTGTGAGCAACCTGGTGACCTTTTATTGGAATAAATTACCATTTTTATGAATTTTCACTATTTGAGTGTCTTTTTTATTGTCTTTGATAGATCTATTCTCCCAAGTAAAAGAAAAGAAAAAGAGGAAACGCAGAAGCACCTTAACTCGTTGAAAGACCAGTAAGACACATACAAAACGATCTACGATCATTTTCTTTCTCTGGTAAATTTTCAAGCTGGTATGTCTTCGAAAAACGAGCCGAAACGTTTTCTTATTTCAGGTTCCTAGCTAAATGTTCTCAGCTCCCTGTGCCGCCTCAGAAACACGGAAACTTGATGCACGTGTCCCAGCAGTTCCACAGAGAGAACCGGAATGTTAAGCATGGCAACAAGAAAATCGAGGAATTGCAGGTAAAAGAGTAAGAAATATTCTATGGAGATTTTTAATGAGCGATATATAAGAAATATACGAGCTATAAACAAAACTAATTCTTATGTCTATACACTGTGATGCATCTAAAGGTCAGCTTTAGTAGCACATGGCGACGGGTGGGGTGTATTATATGAAGTGAGCTCAAAGTCCAGGTTTGTTTTTACACTCCGCGATGGTGGATATGTTCCCGCTATTTCTGATCAAGCTGTGCTAAATGCCTGTTTTGAAAGTGCCTGGGTTTAGCATTGAATTCATTTGTGGCGTCAAAACGACATTCTACTAATGAACGTAGACACAGAATGAATGCCTCCACCACTGAGTGGGTTGTCTGTCCATCTGTCCAACATTCTCGTCAGCGTGATATCTCAAAAATCTTTGTAGCTAACAGATGAAGTGATTAGATTTTGGAATTGGACCGAGGTTAGTCAAATGTCTGAAATAGATTTTCCTCGATAACTTTCCTCCCTGTTTGAAGAAAATTTGAAGGGTATTTATGACATACAAATTAGTAACAAGAAGGGCTAGGCAGGACTTGTCGGTGGCATGGACATCCCTGTTGACGCATTTGGCATTGAGTTCGATGTGTTCTTTTAGCGGATTTCCAGTGACTCATGTATTCGAGGGGGGACACTTTTTCTTCAGACTGTACTCTTCAAATCTTTTAAAGTACATGTATATACCAGTGCAGTATTGCTTGTAGTGATGCAGGATGTGTTTGTCCATAAGCAGCCAAAATTTGAAGGAGTTGTCTGTAACCACAAAATTTTGTGTTAAGACGATACAGGTAAAGTCAGTGCAGTGTAGTGGTGATTTCGACGTGATAGAGTTTGAACACAGCAAAAATAAGTAATGCCTGGATACGCGCCTCAGATCTCCATTTTCACTTGATTAAAGAGACGAGCCGTGTTTGTGGTTCTAGTACTGGACTTTTACACACACTATTGGCACAAAACATTTACAAATGGTATAGAATGGTATCTCCAAATGATGCAAAATACACTGGTTTTATTTTAGTTTTTTTATGAATAAAACACATTCATTGGTTTCGCTGGTTGCCATTTCGATAGGTGTCGGTGAATACTGACTTTAATATGGTCATAGTTATTTTCAGAAATGTAGTATAAGGAAATAGTTGTATTTTATGGTGCAAAATAACTATTTATAAAAAGTCTGATCTGGTAAGTGTAACAGAACGATAAAGATTAAACAAATCAGCAGTGTGCAGTTACTCTTTATAACATCCCTCAGTGTATTGGGAGATTTCTGAGCTTTGAGGTCGTGCCCCTCGATGAAACAAAGCCGGTCTGCTATTACACAAAAGACCTGCAATTGTATATTGTCTCGCTGTGATTCTTTCTTTGCAGGCTGAGTACACATTGTCCCCTCCCAGTTGAGGTCTTGTCTCTTTTAGTAGTGGTTGTTGTGTCCACTATTGTAATTGTGCAGCATCACCTGTTCTCTGCCACACGCAGTGGTCAGCTGCTGCCGCTATTGGCTCAGTGGCTCTTTGCAAAGTACTGGCCTCATTTCTCCACGACCTGCAGGCACATGGCCTTTTGAAATTTTTCCTGGGTTAGTAATTTTACTAGGCTGCTTCGCCAACTCTTGCTGAGTGATGAAACTCACCACAGCTACAATATGCTGACGACAGAAAACCATTTCTTTATTTTGATCCTCAGAAATGTCCACTCACTGCTTGTTGAACAGGGATGGATCGCAAAGTTCACTCAGTTTTCGACGTGTTAGTTGAGTAGAGTGTGACCTTGCAAGTGACGCTAAGTAGACCGGTGTGGACCATCTCTAATCCATCCGATCACACCTTTTGTTGGCTCTTTTTATGAAGAACGTTTAAGACAAGCAAGAGCGGTTTCCAGACTGATATTTCATTGATAAATTTTGAGGTTATGTGTCTTGCCAATTCTAGGAATGGCTAAGGACAAACAGCTTATAACCACAAAATGAACTATATGATCTCAATGACTTTGACTGTGGCATGGTTGTTAGAGTCAGATGAAAAATAGTCATACAGTGCTGTGAAAAAGTATTTTTCTTCTGTTTTAGTATCTCTCGTACTAAATTGTTTTAGAAATTAAAACAAAATCTAAGATAAAACAAAGGCAACCTGAGTAAACACAAACATACAGTTTTTAAATGATGTTATTTATTGAATGTTATCCAATATCAGTCACAGGCCTGTGTGAAAGTATATTTGCTCCCGTATTTACAAATTCCCCAAATTTGTGAAGCTGCATTCACAATGTGGTTCAGCTGGACTAGACACAACCAGACCTGATTACTGCAAACCCTGTTCCATCAAATCTTAAATAGAACTTTTTCAACAGCATGAAGTTGGTTAAGCGGTCTTACCTCTTACCTTACTCTGCCAAAATGGACCACACAAAATTGTGTGGCACAATCCCATGAGTAGCAGTTCTGTGGGAGAAAATGCCTTGTTAAGAGAGGTCAGCTGAGAATGGTCATTGTGGTAGCTTAAATAACTACTATTTGCAACCGTGGTGAGCAGAAAAGCATCTCAGAACCTTGCGGCGGATGGGCTGCGACAGCAGAAGACCACATTGGGCTCCACTGCTGTCAACCAAGAACAGGACTCGGAGTCTACAATGGACTAGGTCACTGGTTCACAGAGTTAGTTCACTTCATAGAATACCACCCTGCTGTTCACTATGAATTGGACATTATGGTTCCTGACTAATTGCACAAGCTGTAATTGCAGTTTGGGTTGTGATCTCGCTGTGCTGAGTCTGTGATGTGTGGTTTTGTTTTAAGGAGAGCAGCCAGGCGGTGGTTAGCCAACTGGAGAAGCTGCAGGTAAAGATGGACCGTTTGGAGAATGAGTGCAGGATCATGAGGAACAAACTGGAGGAAGAAGAGTTAAATGCACAGAAGGTATGTACTAAAGGCTAAGGCACAACAGTGAAAGCATTTTTACTGCATGATCCTGGATATACGTATTGTGATATTTACCTAGATCTTATTCAAGTGCATTAACTGGTGCACGGTTCATCTCTGCTCTAAAATTCACTGAGGAACTGATAAGACCAAAAGTATAGAAGCATCTAAAGTCTGTGCTTTCTCGTTGCTCTGATGAATAATTATTATACATAATAAATAGGAATATGAATTTTTTATAAACTAGAATTGCCTCCAGAGCTGTGATTTCGTCGTTAAACACAAGGCATTAGGTTAAAAAGCTTTAGCAAAATCCTACGTTACATGTTTTCAGAGATTTAGAGTTTGCGCTTCACACGGTGATTTCCCTGCACAGGGTCAATGTTATCAATGATCAGTATTTGAGGCATCTCCTTTAGCTACGGTTTGTGATTAAGGCATGTCATGGCATGGCCCTGTTCCAACTGAGCTAAATGTATTATTTCATTTATTCTCAAGTACGTCACCAACAGAACTACATCAAGACTTCAAAAATCCATGTCAATTCAGTCAGCTTTAACAAAAAATGTTGATTGCACTTTTCTTAGGATATGTTGCGTTAAAACACATCATGTAGTGAATGTCAGTCTTTTTGTAAATCCGATTTCAAGCATGAGTAAATTCTTTAAAACTTTTAATCTTGGGGGAACTTTCTTTGTAAAAACAAAACCTACAATATATTTTTTCTGTCAGAGAGGGTTTCATATAGAACCCCTTTAAGTATTGAAATAACTCTCAATGAGAGTTGTAGGCAAACTGTATTTATGTTGCCGTTATGGTTCAAATCATAGGGAAGTTATTTATTTGATAAACATATGGTAAATGTCTTGAGGTTTTCATAGTTTGACTGCAGTTAGCAATATTTTGAACCATAATCTAATGAGTAGCTGACTGAATTGACATGGATTTTTGAAGTCTTGATGTAGTTCTGTTGGTGACGTACTTGAGAATAAATGAAATAATACATTTAGCTCCGTTGGAACAGGGCCATGCCATGACATGCCTTAATCACAAACCGTAGCTAAAGGAGATGCCTCAAATACTTTGTAATGGGTTTGGAGCCTTCCAGACATGTTAAAGTCTATAATTTGGCAGGTTTTTAAACTGTGTTTTAACTCCGATAGGGATGTCATTGTTTCCATTGGTGAAAAATGTTCATACAGTGCTGTGAAAAAGTATTTGATCTCTTCTGTTTTTGTGTCTCTCTCATACTAAATTGTTTTAGAAAATTAAAACAAAGGCACCCTGAGTAAACACAAAATAACGTTGTTAAAGGTTAATAGTATTTATTGAAGCAAAAAAAGTTATACTAATACCAACTGGGCCTGTGTGAAAATGTATTTGCCCCGTAGTTACTAATTGCCCAAATCTACGAAACTGCATTCACAATGGGATTCAGCTGAACTAGACACAACCAGACCTGATTACTACAAACCCTGTTCAATCACATCAACGCTTACATTGAACTTTTTCAACAGCATGGAGTCGGTTAAAAGGTCACAGCAATGACTCATCAAGCAAGTCACAAAAGTTTGAAAGACTTGCTTGAATCCTGAAAAAAAACCTCCTAGTTCCAGTTTACTTCTCATTAAGAGTTATCGATTATTAAGAGCTGTCGATTATTTCTTCCATTAATCGATCACTTGGATTAAAAGGCAAGTTTTTATTTTCTTTATTCTTTCGAAAGTATATTTCGAAATTATTTCACATTCTGCACGATGTTCTCCTTCAAACATTGTGCCGGGCTATGAAAGAGGTATTAAATGTATCTATGTGGGTTATGCTATACGTTGTGCAAAGGATTATAAAAATAATATTAACATTATATTTTGAAAACAAAAAAAAAACCCAACTGATTTTCCACAAGATTTAAAGCAGAAGTTAAATCACTATATTAAAAGAAAAACAAAAGCACAAACTAAGTGTTAACTTGGAAGAGGATGAATGTTCTGCAGTAACACACACATTCACTCATCTGAACACAGTAACATTACTTGCATTACATAACAATACATAACACTTCATATTCTGTAAATGTAAACTTCTTACATTTATATACAATTACATGTTATAACCCCATTACAGTTACTGCTCTCATAACAAAACTCAGTTACTTTTGTTTCTAAATATAGCATCAAACAAAATATTTGATCAAAATGATCAATGATATTTGATCACAGTGAGCAGTGATCGCGTGCATGGACTCGCGCTCGTTCAAGTTTAATGGAGACTCGCTCGCTGTCAGGACGAGACTTTATGTAAAATAGAAATACTGGCGTAAATTTCTAACAATTATAGATAAGGATATAAAGGAAAAAATGTAATTTCTGTGCTGAAGAAAACGCGTCAGGAACACACGCATCTGTCGCAGCATCCGAACCGACACACCGCGTTAATACACTTACGAGTTTGTCTGAAGCGTTTAATCTAAAACATTCTCATGTTTTGGACGACCCGGATCGTGCACGTTTCCCGCAGCAGCATCTCACTCTGTGACCTTCGCTGTTTTTCACGTGTTTTATTCATAGAAGTGCGTTCTTCATCGTGGTGTAGTGACGTCACTGACCCGAGTAATCCATAATGGAATTTTATCGATTAGTTGTTGCAGCCCTACAATGAAGCACATAGTACATGATGGATGTCACGACCATGCATCGTTTCAGTAGTTACTCATATAACATGTTTCACCCAAATTTCTCTTTGTAGTTTATTCAGCTGACTGAGCAAGCGTTTCGCCCTCTCCCTTCTCTCTTTCTTCCCCCCAAAAAAAAAACACAAAAAGTGTAATAACACCAAAAGTCCTGCTGTGCATGTCTGTGCTTTTGGTTCAGATGACACACATTGTAGATTTCTGTATTCCTCTCTAATGTGTACTGTGTTTTAATGATCTGGATATTTTCTTTCTGCAAATAACCAAGCATACTGAGCAACGTTTTTGTATTTTTGGTTTTTTTTTTTTTTTTTTTTTTTGCTTGGGTGCCAAAGATATTTGTCAGTGTGACACGTCTTTCAACACTTCTTCAGAGATTGTAAAAACCACAACATCTTCAAGTCGGATGTGCTGACCAATCATAAAAGAGAGGGCTTCCTGTTTTCACACAAGACACACACATAATAGCCTAGTTTTAAAGACCAGAAAGCCTGGAATAACCAGAGCATTCTAACAAATAATTCACGTTTTCATTTTTATGCCGGTGTACTAATTGCACAGAGGAAATAAATTGTTGCACTGCAGGATCCCAGTGACCTGTATCTGTATCTGTTTATGAATGATCTATATTTCCTTTTCTGAATATAAGTGTCTGTACTACCGTTACTGCCTGCTGCAGGGTAGTCCATCGAATGTACCGCCAGGTTAGTAAGTATTTGAACAGTGACACAATTTCTGTCATTTTGCCTCTGTACACCATCACAGTGGATTTGAAATGAAGGTTTAATGAGGTTTAATTCGAGGGGTTTAACAGAAATATTGCATCAATCCTATAGGCATTACAGCTGTTTTTATAGTCTGTCCATTTTCACAGGCTCAAAAGTAATTGAGCAATTGACTGATGAGCAGTTTCATGGACAGGTGTGGCCCATTCCCTCATTATTTCCTGACAAATTAAGGAGAAAAAAGCCTGGAGTTGATTCCAAGCATTGAATTTGCATTTGGTAGAGTGATCACGGAAACTCTCAATATGTGATCCAAAGAGGTGTCGATGTAAGTGAAGAAGGGCGTCATTAGGCTGAAAATACTAAACAGACCTATCAGAGAGATAGCAGAAACTTTAGTAGTGTCCAAATCAACAATTTGGTAGATTCTTATAAAAAAGAAACGCACTGAAACACTAAAGGGACTGTAAGGCCATGGAAGACAACTAAAGTGGATGAGCACAGAATTATTTTCTCGTTGAAGAAAAACATCTACCCAAGTCAAGAACGCTCTGGAGGAGGAAGGCGTATCATTGTCAAGGTCTAAGTCAAGAGACGCATTTATGATTGTAAATACAGTGGGTTTAGCTCAATATGCAAACCACTGATAACACTCAGGAACCAAAAGGCCAGAGTAGACTTTACTGGAAAACCTCTCCAAAAAAAAAAAGCCTGACCAGTTCTCAGGATTCATCAGACAGAAAAAAACAGCTTTAACTTGTACCAGAATGAGGGGAAGAGAAGAGTAATAAGGAAGGAAAGGATTGCTCATGCTCCAAAGTATACCACATCATCTGTCATACATTTGGAGGAAGTGTTGTGACATGGGCATGCACGGCTGCCAGCGGAGCTGGGTCACTGGTGTTTATTGATGATGTGACTGCTGTTAGAAGTAACAGGATCAATTTTGACGTGCATAAATCTCAGATTTAGCCAAATCTGTAAAAAAAAACAAATGGCTGTAGTTCTTAAACCGTTAATGCAATCGTTTTGTTAAACCCTTTGAATGAAAGCTGAACGTCTACACTTCAATCGCATACAGATTGCTTCATGTCTAACCCATCGTGGTGGTGTACAGAGTCAAAACGACAGAAATTGTGTCACTGTCCTTATACTTATGGAAATGACTGCATGTGCATAATACAGACAGTGTGTAAAATGTGGAAACATACGAAACGATCCCGAACGACTAGAAGAAACTGCTCTTTTAATGTGCTGTAGTTTCTGGTCAAATATGGATGACACAAGATTTTATCCTCTTCAGTCAAACCGATGTTATCTGTAAAATATTACCGTTAGTAATATTACTAAATATCAACAGTAATACCATTTACATTACTTTCATTGCCAAACATCTTGATGTGTAAACAATGTTTCACGCACGTTTTCCATTGATGAACAGCAGTCAATGTTTGGTGTGGTTTTTTTTTTTTGTTCTTCTTTTTTTTCTTTTCCCAAGAAAAAGCACTTCAAGGAATAACACTTCAGTGTTGTAACATTGTGTGTGCAGTACATTATGTTGTCAACTAAGTATTTAGACTTTTAGGGACCGCAATGTGAAAGTTCCTCTTCTTGAAATAGGATCAAGATGAACATCAAGTCTCTTTTCTGCTATTACTTGAGTATCACTACTACACCAACACTTTTGTGCAATCTGTTCTTTCATCACCTGTTCAGTCATAACCACGTCTGGTGGCTTTTAACATCGTAGAACCACAGCTGTCTGGTATTGAATTATAGATCAGTGTGTTCTGTTTGATGTTTCCTCTGTTGGTCTGGACTGTTTAAGAAAATCCTCCTCATAACAAAATGAATGGACAACATTAGTAGTGTTTAGCGGCTACTGTTTTTTACTGTTAGCTGTTACTGCAGCTATCTTACTGGTGCTAATACACTATATAGCCAAAAGTTTGTGGACATCTTACCAACACATCATTTTGTTCTTGTTGAACATCCCAATCCAGATTTAGTCCCACTTTTCCGTTCTAATAACCTCCACTCTTCTGGGAAGGATTTCCACTAGATTTTGGTGCATCCCTGTGGGCTGAATGGGCAAATCCCTACAAGAGCATTAGTGAGCCTGGGGTGCAGACAGTGTTCCAGTTCATCCCAAAGGTGTTCCGTGGGGTTGAGGTCAGGGCTTTGTGCAGGACACTCAAGTAGTTCCACTCCAACCTTGGAAAACCGTGTCTTCATGGACCTCGTTTTGTGCACAGGGGCATTGTCCTGCTCGAGCATGCTTGGGGAAATTGTAATGCATGCAAAGACGTGCTATTCAATTATGTTTAGAAACCTTTGGCCATATAGTGTACGTTTAAGTTAGCATTAGCTTGACGATTGGTTATGAGGTTTTGACCGATCATTCTGAGAAGCTGTGTGGCCAGGCAGGACAAGCTACGATCACACGCTCCAATAAATGTAAAGATATTTAATTCATAGGCAGTGTAATACAATCTGCTATAGGAGTCCACAGAAGCCGTGAATCACTGGACTTCTACGGGCGGTTCACTGGGTGCTTATGAGTAGATTCTCATGCACTTTCTCTGCACTGTCCAAATGTGGTTGTTAATTGAACAAAATGCCTGATATTGCAGTGAGTTTTAACAATTAGATTCTCTAAAATGTTGAATTTCTCCCTGAGTGATGAATAATATAATGACACAATTATATAGAAATATTTAACTGCCACGTTTTAATGACGTTTAAGGGGAGCCGGGGTGCTTGAATCATTTTGGAACCGATTGACGAAAACCTTTTCATCTCCATATCTCTTGTAATCTGCACAGTTTTTTTTTTTTTTTTTTTTTTTTTTTTATAAAGATTGTTGAAGTGATCTCAGGCACCTACAAGAAACAGCCCTTGTAATAGATTATCTCATGTTATAAAAGTTTATCTATGAAATACAGTTGACGGGTTATTTTCTAGAATGAATCTAAGGGTTCCTGTTTCCGCTTCAGTTGGTTACATTTGGTTTGCTGTAGGATTGGTTGATGATGATGCATTCCTGTTGCTCAACATCTGGATTCATTTATCCGCTTAAGCTAAGTAGAGAAGAAATTATTCTGTTTGAGATGTTTGCCAATGAAGTTGCCTGTTAGATTTCACCCCACAGGAATCTAGCGTGTACGCCTTTTCGATCTCCGTCATGCCTTTCAGCCTGTTTTACATTAACGTCTAGTAACTTTTAGTTCTATGTTGCTATGAGCTAGAAAGTGGGGTTTGCTGCAGAGTCAGGCGCCTGGAGAGTCAAACACAAACACACTGACAGATATGAGCGTGTTCAAAAGAGACTTCCTGGTTTATTCATTCAAAACAGGAGTATTTATACACATTGTACACATTGATAGCAGCAGTGCGTGGGCGGTTTCTACTGGTCAAGGTGTCAGACAGATTTAGACAAAACACACAGCACATAGTCATAATACAAAACAAGTCCCATGTCATGTTGACACAGAAGTACATAATAATATAATCAAGGACAGCAGTTGATCAGCTTATTCAAAGAGGTAACTAAATGATTACATTCATCATATATTTGAGAGCAGGTCATAATATAAGAGGGTACATAATATAAAATATACGATGATAAAAGAGAATTTCCTGTCATTGCCAAACAAGGAAATATTATTGGTGCGTATAAAACGTTTTCCCACATAATATCATTTGAGTGGGTGCCTGCCAAGAGTTACATGAACCAAGTACACCAGCCACTATTTCCTTTAATCTATGTTGTAGAAACCAAGCTCTTACTGCAGCTCTTTCAAAATAAAGAACTTCTGCATTATACCCTGTTCAATATACTCTTGTAATAATAAAACAGCATTAAACTTAAAAACTGCAGGGTAAGGTCTTTTTACACAACACTGCTGTCTTCTTGTGAAATGTGCTGATGAAATAAGCCGTGCTGAGCAGCTCATGAGACAATATTGTAATTTTGCGACTGTTGCCTAACATCTGATTTGGTCCATTAGGAGAAGATCATGAAAGTAGCGTCTGATCCCAAAGCTGTCATGAAGGCTCTTCAGAAAAGGAAGGTAACCGGGAATGCAAAAGCTTTTTTGAAGTTGGCACATAAGCAGATGGATCACCTATGACTCACCCTGTAACTCCAAACAATTGGATCAGTGTGGTCTAATTTCTTTTCTTTTTTTAATGAGCAAAAATTCTGTAACTGCTTTCTGATTTAAAAGATGGCGACTCAGTTATAAAACGCTATCCTTGTTTATTGTTTATTATTGTCAATCATTATGCATTTGCAATACATGTATTTGTTTGACTAGTATGGTTTAACTAAAGATGTATTTTGCTAACAAGGAAGTTAAAATTGATTCTTAACGATTGGATTGTTTCACTGAAATAAATTACGCTAAACAATTTTCACAGTATTGTGCAAGTTGTTTCAGTATTTTAATGAAATTTGTGACATCACAACAGAAGTTTATCCTTTTAATATTGCAACACTTTAAAATAGTCCTAACATGATAAGGAAACATATTACGAGATTTAGGCCTCGCCAGATCTCATCCTAAAGAGGCGGACGCAGCGGTGCTTTAGTCCATCAGTCTTTCCAGATCGCTCACCTCCTCATCTGTACACTCTGCTCAAACAGAGGTTCCAAAGCTTCATCTATCATGCTAGTACCATTGTCCTTGATCAAAGCTATTCAGGATATCTCATAGATAGCTCCACTAGTTTTCTATTTCTTCGATGAATGTCACTGAAAAATGTCGAGCAAGAATAGAAGTGAGTGCTGTTGTTTTTTTTTTTTTTTTTCCACAAGCGAAAATCATTTATATAACTGTATGCCTTCTCTTCAGTAGATGTGCAGTTTGACTTAACGTTTCAATTAAGTATAAATTCAATGAATATTTAATAATCAGCACTGAACAGTGACTCTCAGGATTGAAGAGAGTGGAGGAAATCTTAACAGTTCACCATTTGGTCCGTATCTGCTCTCTGGTTGTGTTAAAAATGACATAAACTTAATATTTACATCCTCAGATGTTCAGATAGACTGCCTGTCGGGAACTTCTTTCACTTGTTTAGTTATGAGCACAGCTTCCTCAAGAGAGCAAGCAAAATTTGTAATATCCATCGTCGAAGTTATTACAAAAATGTGCTCAGATCTGCGAGTCTTTTCTCCGCAAGGACTTCCTGCGCAGGGATTCGGACACATCCTCGTTAAAGACTCGCGCGATAGTTGAGAGCAGTGAGTCACGGAGAGTGCGGCTCAGTCCGCGAGCAGCGAATACGTACAAAATTGGGTTGAGCGCACTCTTGAGGTACACCAGATACAATGCCACGTATATGCCCCTGTCTGCTCCACTTTGAAGGTTTTTTAAATCAGGCCGTCGAGTAGCCAGTGCTTTCAGGAAGCGGCAGGTGAAGTACGGCACCCAGCAAGTAAGAAACAGGATCATGGTTAAGAAGAGGATCCGGTAGAGGCGGGTCAGCCGCTGTGCTGTGTAAATAGTTCCAGAAGGGGAACTAGGTGTGGAGGCAGGTGCACTGGACGCTGATGACCCACTCTCAGCCCTTTTTGCGGTAATAATAATAGCCAGATTGCAGGATATGAAAATTACCAAAGGAAGCAGGAAACCTGCCACCGACTCCACCACAAGGAGCATCGTTCGTCCGGTGTTGTTAACATTGTCTATGCAGTGGGTCTTATTAAGAACCTTTTTGAGTCCAGCAGCTGTAATGTAGGGCACAGAGAGGGCAGAAGCCAATGCCCATAGAAAGATGCAGACAAGTGGCACCACCCAGCGTGGGCGTCTCATTCGAGCCCAGACAGGCTGTAATATGCACAAGCACCGTTCCAGGGCAATGGCACTCAGCAAAAAGGCCCCTGCATATAAACCTAGGCAGCGCAGGACCATAATCAACTGGCACACTGACACCTCAAAGGGCCAGCTATAGTCGTTTGCTAGATAGCCTAGCATGACAGGTATGCGCAAAATTAAAATTAGGTCAGCCAGAGCCAGGTTCACAACGTATATCCGGAAGCTTCCAGCACCCTGTGTTTCACCTCCTGTGGATCCACTCCTTAGCCTCCTGCGGAATCCCAACACCCAAACTACCAGGCCATTCAGCGTTACGCCCACCAAGAAGATCAACATGGTCAATACCATCTGCATCACCAGTCCCGCGTCCATTGGATTTCTGTGGAGAGATGGTAGTGAAATTTTTTTATTCCATTGCATTTAAACATTTTTAACTCCTCTAAAATAGTGATCAGGAAATTTATTTTACTGAAAAATTGATATATTTGCTGTCTGTAGTTACCAGTTACTTCCTTTACCTATACCCGAGTATGACTAATCCCATACTCATAACTGGAACATTGCCAGATGGCAGTATAACAATCTCTTTTTGTTAACAGATCGTTAGGGATTATAATGCTTTTAAAACAATGGTGTATTATATCTCTGTTCCTGGAGTTCTTCCTTCCTGAAGCCTTTATCCATCTTCTACCACTTACTCCTTTTCAGGGTCACGGGGAACCTGGAGCCTATCCCAGGGAGCATGGGGCACAAGGCAGGGTACACCCTGGACAGGGTGCCAGTCCATCGCAGGGCACAATCACATACACACTCACACACCCATTCATACACTACGAACACTTTGGACACGTCAATCAGCCTACCATGCATGTCTTTGGACTGGGGAAGGAAACCGGAATACCCGGAGGAAACCCCCGCAGCACGGGGAGAACATGCAGACTCCACACACACACACACACACAGGGCCCCATGGTGGGAATCGAACCCCCGACCCTGGAGGTATGAGGAGAACGTGCTAACCACTAAGCCTAGGAACATAGAACTGGTGTTAGGTTTTAGTTGGAGATGAAACCTGCAGAAGATAGATCAAGGATGGAAGTGGGCTGGTAACCACTGCTCTATTCTATGCTCATGCACAACATGGTATCTTGCATGAAGCACAATCTTCTATGCAGCAGGCCAAATACCATAAGGTATAAATAGTTACAGTGCAGAATCAATTTTAATGAAGAATGGGGGAGAAGCTGTGCTAATTCAACAGGAATCACTGAGACCTTTCCAATACTACATACAGTAAAGACCATAATTATTGGCATCCTTCAAATGGATTAAAAAAAGAAATTATCGCCACTACTGTGGGCGAATGATTTATTTATATTGAATTATTCTTGCCATTGTTAATTTTACTGCTTATTGTTAAATATCTCTAACATAATGGCAGTTTGGCAACAATTTAGTTCTGGCCAAAGGCAACAACCGGGGAGCCAAGGACCAAACAATTTCACCAATTTACCAATTTCTTTTTCAAAGAGTGTCAATAATTTCACCATATAAAATGCTACTTTTTTTTTTAAAGAGCTGTACCAGAATGAGGATATGTTAATATCCTCATTCTCCAATTTGAAAGAAATTTGAATCAATAAGACGTGTTAAGACAGATAAGACATTTAAATGTTGGCAAACCTTTATTTCTGAAGCTGTTCCAGAAACTGTCAAAAAAGATGTATTGGAATGAGCACAAGTGTATTACTATTGTCGAAGCCCATCCTGTCTACACTATAAACAGCAGTTATCCTGGCAATGCCCTCGTATTTTCCTGGTCAAACATGATATTCTTTTTCTTTTCTTTTTTTTATGTTTATTGTAATATAATAGAGCTTGGTTTTTAAGATAATTGTTAAAGTTCAGCTCTACAATGACTTTCCTGCGTGTGTGTGTGTGTGTGTGTGTGTGTGTGTGTGTGTGTGTGTGTGTGTTCGTGTTCAAAGGAATGCGAACCCATTCCACCTCAGGCTAGAACAAGTTTAAGTGAAAAGGACCAGCTATTGAGAGCCAGTCTACACCCATCCACATGCATGGTATATGAACACACCTTAACACATTACACAGACTTCCACTTCCTCCGAGCTCACCTTGGGAACATTTTCCTGAGTTTTTAAATAAAATATGGTTAGACTTCTAAGGATAATCATGTCATGATCCTATGTAATGCTTACCTGTAATTGCAGCAGTCTGCCTGTGGACAGTGATGTTACATGAGCCAGAGGTAGGAGAGACTACTCCACACTGTATATTTGTAAGGTTAGGGCTGGGAAGAAAGCAAGAACTGGTATTTGAAACAAGTAGGGGGAGTG